>PVJI01005218.1:0-99145 GCA_004026765.1 Micronycteris hirsuta | reverse complement strand
GGTGGTAGTAATGGGGGCGATGGTGTGGTGTTGGTAGTGGTGTTGGTGGTGGTAGTAATGGGGGCGATGGTGTGGTGTTGGTAGTGGTATTGGTGGTGGTAGTAATGGTGGTGATGGTGTGGTGTTGGTAGTGGTATTGGTGGTGATGGTGTGGTGTTTGTAGTGGTGTTGGTGGTGGTAGTAATGGTGGTGATGGTGTGGTGTTGGTAGTATGATGGTGTTTTGTTGTTGGTGTTAGTAGTGTTGGTAGTGATGGTAGTAGTGGTGGTGTGGTGGTAGTTATGTTGGTGATAGTTGTGATAACGGTGATGGTGGTGGTGGGCATGATGGTGGGGGTGATGGGGTGGGGGTGGGGGCGGTGGAGGTGATGGCCGTGGAGGTGGGAGTGTGTGTGGGGGTGGTGTTGGTGAAGAGGGTGGTAAGGGTGGTGAGGGGTGAGGGGTGGGGGTGGGGGTGAGAGGGAGCTGTTTATGAGATTCAAGTCTTTCTTTGTCACTCAGGCGCTTTCTTCTTCAAACCTACTAGGTGCTGCTTGGCACTGTACTTTAGGTCCCTGAAGCCAGTGTCTTGGGCAGATACCTTAATATGTATTCCATAGGGATTCTATTGTGGGCCATGTATTCTCGGTGTATTGAGCGCCAGCCTGCATACCAAAGGGTCGCCGGTTTGATCCCCAGTCAGGGCACATGCCTGGGTTGTGAGCCAGGTCCCCAGGAGGGGGGCGCGTGAAAGGCAACCACACGTTGATGTTTCTCCCCCTCTCTTTCTCCCTGTCTTCCCCTTTCTCTAAGAATAAAATAAATAAATCTTAAGAAAAAAGAAAGAAATCTTAGAAGATGTCTTGAGAAGATGGAAGGGGAACAACTGCCATTTGCATGGGTCCCTACCTTGCTCAGCCTCACTGCTACCATCTCTGGTCTTCATCTTGTAATACGGCTCATGGCAGTAGTACTGGATACGGGCCTGGTAGGTGGTCACTCCCTCCGTGGTGGTATAATTGAAATCCCCATTACGCAGGCTTCGGGGCTGCCCACAGTCCTTGACTGGGAGAGAACATAGGGCCCAGTGAGAGCTGACAAGGACGGTTGGAGCTTCAGTGGGAGGAATGTGAGCTGTCTCCCCACAGAACAGGCTGAGAACCTGAGAGAAATATGGTCAGTGGGGGGTGCTTGTGACGGATGGGAACTGGATGCAGTGAAATTCAGTTCTGGGTAGAGACCATCAATCCTGCTGAGATGAGGGCTGCCTGGTTCCTGCGATGAGCCACAGAATTCAAAGAACAAATCTAGGGGAGGGTCTTTGGGGAGAGGCTTACTTCCAGACCCCTCTCTTCCCTTCTCTGGCTAGGTTCCCGAGGTTGCGGCGGGCGGGACATCCCTAGGGGCAGACACTACCTGAGTTGTGACTTACTCTTGCACCTGGGCATGGCGCGATGCCACGTGCCGTCATCCTGGCAGACAGCGGTGAAGGAGAGCAGCGCCTGGTCCCCCTGTTTGAGCGGAGGTAGAGGTGCCCTTAGTCTAAGGAGACACTGCAGCTCCCTTCCTGCTCTTTCCCACACAGTGGGGAGTGCAGAGACAGCTCACCCCTGTGGGTGTGGCTCTTCGTCTTTCTCCCTAGCCCGTCTTCTCAGACCAGAGGTGCACCTGGGAACTCTGAGATGACAGGAGATGACTGTCAGACCCAGTAATCTTCTCTCTAGACTCTTGCCCATTTCTGCTGAGGTCTGGCTGAACCCCACAAGTTTACTTATTTATTCACTTTATTTAAAATTTTTTTCTATTATTGTTAATATTCAGTATTATTTTATATTAGTTTCAGGTATATAGCATAGTGGTTAGACAATTATATAATTTATAAAGTGATCCCCCTGAGAATTCAAGAACCCACCTGGTACCACACAGTTATTACAATGTTATTGACCATATTCCCTGTAGAGTGTACATCCCTGTGACTATTATAATGACCATTTTGTACTTTTTAACTCCTTTACCTTTTCCATCCAGCCCCCAACACTTCTCCCCTCCATTTTAAATTAGCTTTGACCCCCATGACTTTACATTAAGACAATAACGAGGCTGGCTGTGTGTGGTCTGCACCGAAACAGAAGACCCTTTCCTGTGGAGCGCCCTGCCGGGCCGCACCTACATCATCACTTCGTCGATCCCAGACTGCAGTTTTCTTAAGCGCCAGGGCCTTTCCTAAACTGCTCGCGCAGCCCACTCCCTTTCCAGGGTGCCTGCAACGCTGACGTGCTAAGTGCCGTTGCAAGTGAGCAGATAGCAGGGATGATGCAGGAAAATGTCACCCTCGGAAATGAGAAGCATTGAAACAATATAAGTGCATTTTATTGAAGCCCGCAACCACCCTAGAGCATTAGCCCTAGGCAAGAGCATGTGTGTGCCCTCTCGCAAGAGAATGTGTGTGAGAACTAGGATGTCTGAGTGAAATATTAATAATGTGAGATACTGCATGACTTGTTTTAAATTCTGTGATGTGAATGATAAATGGCAACGCATAGGAAAGGGAGGGCTGTAACCAGAGCAAGGAGTATGTCCCATCTTCTGGGCCCAGGAGACCCAGTCCCCGCGGCACAGCGGGAGGCGTCCTGCAGTAGAGCAATTCATCTGCTAACTTGGGGCTGGGCAGCCGGCAAACATCAACTCCACGAAGGCTGTGGGAATATGTGTGCTTCCCTTTTCTCTCCTCCGGCATCTAGAACACTGCCTGATGCTCAGTAAACACTTGAGATATGTGTTGAATGAATTAACTACTACTAAAGGACATACCAAACGTCTCTTCTCTGATTCTGATCAGGCATTCCAAGTGGATTTATCGAACAAAGATGGGATGTCTAGTCCTGAGTCCCTGGCCAGGGGTGACTTCAATTGTATGTTTTTTGAAACAGTACTTTAGTTTACCGGCTTTTATGAGATTGGCCAGTGGATAAAGCCACATTCTTTCTTGAGTCAGTAAAGGACAGATGGTGGGACCTAGGTGAGACCACCAATGTGTATAAACGAGTCCCGGAGCAAGAGGGAGAAGATCTGGTCCAGGTCTTTGTGACATCGAGTGAGCCACTCCGTGCATTTCACTTCCGCTCCTGCCTTTTCAGCTCCTAATTCTACAATGAGTTCATTAGACTGGGTCGGTAGTTCATGAACTTGGTGGTACAATAGAACCACCTGGGTAGCTCTAAGTAACCCTGATGCCCAGTCTTAACTCCAGACCAATGGAATCAGTCTCTAGCAGGGTACGCAGACGTCTGTATTTTTTAAGCCCTAAGAGTTTCCAATATGCTGTCAAGTTTGAGAACTGGTAGACCAGGTGACCCTTCCAGCTCTAACACCTATGATCCCACCTGGGGTTGAGCCTAAGTTTGCTATGGGCTTATCCAACTGAATTGCTCCTCTAATGCTGGGCCAGTTCTCTCCCTTCTCCCCGGGTTCTTACCTCCACCAGCTGGTAGCCTTGTTTGCAGGTGGCAATGAAGTAGTCACGGAACTCGTACTGAGACTGCAGGTTCTGGATGATGGTGTACTCGTCTAGGGGTTTGGGCTGGGGGCACTTGATGACTGTGGTGGAGACCAGAGGGCATGTTCATTTCAGAGCCACTTGCCTTCTCTCTCCCTACCTGGTCCTGCCCCACTGCTGGCCAGGGAGGGGGTCCCGAGGCAACCTTACTTGAAGTGGTGTAGTGCAGCTTCCAGCCCCGGCTGTCCCCTGACTCATCTGTGAAGAACAGCAAATCCACAGAATTGCTGCTGGTGTCAAGGTCAGCGGGTCTTTGCTTCCCACAGAACTCGCCGATGTTCCTCCCATTGGCATAGATCTGGTGGGGGAGGAGGGCGGGTCATCTCTTCAATGCAGACATTTTCCCACAGGGCTGGGTGGGGGGTAATCTTGCTTTGTGTATGTTTTCACTTGGAGGGGAAAAGGGATTCCCAGGACCCACTTCCAGTTGTGTAGGAACTTGCCCCGCCCACGTGTGATGTTGGACGTTCCTGTCTCAATTGGCCAGAGGATGAGAAGAACCAACTGGGGATGGGAAAGAGAGGAAGGGGTCTCTCTGGGGGTGGGATGGCTGTACCTGTAGCTGGTCATAGGGGCAGTGTACTTGCTGGTGGTCATCGATTTCAAAAGGCTCTAGGAACTTGAGGTGGATGGTGTAGCCCCGCTCCACCCGGATGCTGTAGTTGCAGCGCAGGTCAGGGGGGTAGGGCTGGGGGTACTCCAGGCTGGATATGTAGCCTGATGGCTCTGTGTACAGCTCTCTGCTGCACTCGACTGTGAGAGCAGAGCCGGGTGGGGGTCACCAGGAGATTCTCTGGCTGGCCCAGCAAGCCCTTGTTCAGCCTCTGCCTCCCTCCCACACCACCCAACCTCACCTTGGCAGGAATATCCATCCTTCTGAAGCTCATAGCCTGGACGGCAGGAACAGAAGTAGCCACCAACGTAGTTGTGACAAAGGTGTTGGCATTGGTGCTGGGGACTCTCCTCAACCATGTTTCTCTGGGAAGCACATTCATCAAGGTCTGGAAGAGATTCCGGTAGGAAGGATTGAATTCCTGCCAGGGGACTTCTGTAGTGGTGTTGGTCTCAGAGTGGTCACTCACCAGAGGCCACAAGACCAAGTCAGCTCCTGACCGCCAGGACCTCCAGGACTTTCTAATGCTTTCTGGGAACTACCACTGGGGCCAGAGCCCCGGCTGGCATGCCTCTTCTGGAAAAAGCTCTCTTGAGGGGGAAAAATAAGGGGGGCCAGGCTTCCTGCTTTTTTGGATTCAAGATTCCCTTTTTCCAGTCCCTATGCAATATGACCGAGGCCCAAAAAAGGGCACATGGGGACCACTCACCCACAGCTTGGTAGTAGGCCAGAAAGCCCTTGTAGAACATGATGGTGCCATTCTCCTCGTTGGAGAAGTCCGTGTGGAAGGTCAGCAGCATCTTGTTTCCTTCGGATATAAATTCCTTCTTTCCTGGGGGGTTGCCCAGTGGAGAACCCAGCTGGCCACAGAACCTCCCCAGGGTTTTCTTATCAGCAGAGATCTGGTGGAGGAAGGACAAGGAGTAGGAAGGAGGGCTGCTGAGGCACGTGCCATGTGGAAAGTCAGTGGAGGCAGGTCCTCCTTCTCCTGTCCCGAAAAGGGAATGTTGCCCTACTTCTGCAATGGTCTCTGCCTGCTGGGCTCTGGCGTTTGCAGGTTCCCCCAGGTGACGTTCATCTGCCCGCTGAGTCTCCCACTGGCTCTTCCATGCTGTCTGTGCCTTTCCCGTTCCCCAGTGTGTTTCAGAGTTCCCCTCTTTCCCACAGCCTCCTCTGTCTGTCTTCCCTTGGAATCCTGATGGGCTCTGCCCAGCCTTTACCTTCCCCTCATTCCTAGAGCCTGGACTGATCTGCTTTAAGTTCCATGTCGTTATTCCACCTCACCTTATTCAGACCATTCACGTCCAGCCACGTGTCCCAATACACATAGTTGAATGTGAGCCTCTGGGGCCCACCAGCCTTGGCATCGGCGAGCATCTCCCAGCTTCCCTTGTTCCTTTCTTCGTTAACCCACACGAAGCAGATGTCCTTGTCCCGGCCCCACTCCTAGCCATCCCTGCCACCCAGACTCTTCCCCACAGCACTGCAAAGTTCTCAAGTCTCTGGACAAGGAAGATGAATCATTTTCATGTTATTCTCTCACAACCTTCTGGGAATGGTATTTATTGGACGTGTGTGAGTGCTTCTTGAATCCTGAATCCAGAACCTCATTTTTATTGGATGTAGAAGGATGAGACTGGGAGGGTACCCTTGGTTATCAGAGAGGAGAGGGGGCTGAGCCCAATGTCCTTGCTGAAGATTATGCCTGAGCTACCACCACACACATTTCTCTTCCCCATGTTTCTGGGTTCCTGATGAGGCAGGTAGTCATGGTGATATTCTCCATGGAAACAGGGAAACTGAGGCACGGTGATTTCTCAAAGACTCCCAGCAGGGAAACAGACGGGGAGGCTTTTCTGACTTCTGCAGATGGTAAGTTTCTTGAGAGTGGGGACTGTACCCTCCTTCCTCTGTGTTCCCCACCCGCCCCCATCCTCCGCCCCCCCAGTGCTCACTGAAGGCCTCTAAAACCTGTGGACGCCATCCATGGCATCACCCGACTCCCAGAACTCCACTCGGCCATCAGCTCTTGCAGGGCTGTGGCTGTGTCCGTGGATGGGAAGTGCTGCCCATGGCAGTTGGAGCACTAGTCCTCGGGTGCCACCCAGCTCCCCCTCTGCCCTCCCAACCCGCCCTCCTACCTTGACATAGTCATAGAAACAGCCTTCAGAAGGCTCCAGGTCAAACTGCCAGAAGACGAGCTTCACCCTGTATCCTGTGGGGACTGTGATCACAGTGGTTGTCTCAAAGTCGTTTGGGTAAGGCTTGGGGTACAGAGGGGACATCACCTCCCCAAAGAGCTCCTGAGAGATGGGGATGGAGCTTCCCACCTTACAGAACAGGACCGGCGCCAGAAGGTATAAAAGCCACCTGCCAAAAAGAAAGCGGGCGTCAGGGAGGCTGTTTGGGCAGTGACTGGGGTGGGGGGTGAGTTGGCCACACCGATGGGCATTTTCCTTTCTGCCCATTCTAGACATCACATATGTTCCAGGTGGGTGTGGGTGTGGGTGGAGTGGGGAGGCCGGTCTCCACTGCTGCTGCACAGGGTGCTCCTCCCCAGGGCAGTGTCCAGTCCAGAGGTCATCACACTGCCTTCACCTCTCTCCCCATCCTCCTCTGTGCCCTGTCTTATCACTCCCTCCCACTCCCGGAACGGGCTGGCTTGGGACCAGTTAATTGAGGGTGAGGGTTTTCAGTCATGGTTCTCTGAAAGGGCTCTCGAAGGCTCAGTAAAGGCATCTGGGAGAAACCGCCTGTGGAGTGTGGAGTGGCACACAGAGGGCACCCCTCCTGGGCAGGGTGGGTTCCCCCATCTCGGCGCTGCCCTGCTATGAGCTGGAAGGAAGGAGGGGATGTGGCCATCGCCTCCTGTGTCTGAGGTCTTCTTCTGTCCTCAGGAGGAGGGATGGAGGGTGTGTGAGGCGTGCATGCGTGTGCACATTGGGATACATAAGGGATATGGCGAGGGGAAGGCTATTCTTGTCTCTCTGAATAAATTTGGGGGCAAGGTTGCCTCCCAAGCCCAAGGTTCTTTCCTCTGGGTTCTCCCTCCATCCTTGGTCCCCATCAGCCTTACTCACATTTCTCAAGTCCTGACTTTGGATCCCGGACTGTGCTGACAGCGTCCTCATCCACTCTGTGCAGAGGGAGACAGCGGTCATGCAGGAGGGAAGGGGGAGGGAGCGACTGACTGTGGAGGGGGAAGGGGGACCTTTCCCGGAGGAATGTTGCAGGGAATGAACTATTTGCATAAACAAAACTGAAAAAAAAAAAATCTATTTCCAGTTTAACTTAGTTTTGGTTTTGAATTCCCCCGATGGTGGTGCCACCTGCTGGCCTATATGGGGAAGGGTCCGTTTTTTAGGAACAGGAAAGCCTTCTGCTGGAGGTGCAGACTTCTTGTTTTCTAAGTCTGATCTGAATTCTCCCTTTCTTCAGGGGCCTTCCTAGGGGCTGCTGCCATGTTTACAAGGTTCCCACCCAAAGTGCACTGGAAATTGCAGCTGAGGGAACGCTCTTTTTTGCACTGCCCTTTTCCACTGACCCGGTTTGTCCTACGCTTAGTCACCCAGCAGCCCTGGGCCAGGAACAGCCAGGGTTTCAATGCCCAGGATGATGTGAGAGAGGTAGTGCAGGCACGGAAAGAGGAAAATGGAGTTTGGTTGCATTGGGGCCCTGGCTTACTTCACTCAGGAATGCCACTTAGACCTCGAACAGGGGTTGCTGTTTCAGGGCGACCCTACAGCAGCACCAGGGTTTACTTTAAGACTCTTCCTGCCGAACTCAGGCCTGCCAATGAACTTGGCTCTTAGAGAAGTAAGGGCAGCTGGGGAGGGGGTGGAGATAATCCTCTTTTCCTCAGCAACTGGTCAAGAGTTTGAGCCCTAGGGTCACAATTGCCTTGGGCTAGGCCAAGGGTGTGGCTGTGGACCAAGAGTGACTGAGAGGAAACCAGACCCCTGGAGGGAGGAGCGCTCTTGTCTGTCCTGTCCATCAGGACGCGTGTCCTGTTCTCAAGGTTTGCTGTTCATGGGAACCCTTCTTCATCAACTCTCGGTGGCTCAAATGCCTTATGGAGCTGTGTTCCATAGGGAGGCTCAGGCTGCAGAACAGGCCTCTGAGTTCTGAGGCCTCCGTAGTGTATCCTGCTGTTTCCCCTATCAGATTAATTCCCTCGTCACTGCACACACCCACTCACTCATTCTTCCTTAATGGGCGGCCTATTCAATGTGCCAGGCACTCTCCTAGGCAAAGGTTTGCAAGGGCTCACAAAGACTGCGTTCCCCTTCAGGCAGCGACCAGGCCATTACTGAACATAGGTGGGGAGAAGGCACGGGGAAGCTGCAAGGTTAACGAGTCAAGGTTAACCTCATGTCATAACGAGGGCCTGGAGGGTTTCTTGGGCAGGCTTTTGTGTTGGAGCTGAGGAATGAATCTTGTGGCCGAGCCGACCCAGCACTTGACCCGTGGCCTTGTCAGGTTCGGAGAGACTGAAGATATGAAAGAAGGATAAGGAGCAGACCAGGAGACGAGAAAGGGGATATTCTTGTCTAGCAAACTGCACACTGGCATCCCGGCAGCAGTGCAAGGGCGCGCGTGTGTGCTTGTGTGTGTGCTTGTGTGTGTGTGCGCATGCGCGCACGCTCGAGGCAGGGCAGGACGCCAGAGGTAACAAGGAAGGAGCGGGGCGGTTCGGGAAGGTGAGTCGCAGCTGAAGCTCTCCTCTCCCATCTCGCAGCTTCTGAGTCCTGTCCCGGGGTTACGCAACACGGCTGGCGAGTGACAAACATGGGCCTCGTCAGTTCAGTCCTGGCCCAACCTCCGCTCTGGCCAACCACTCAAGATAGCCTTGACTTGCACATTTGTCTTATGCCCTTGACTTATGCTAAGAACTGAAAGAAAAAGCTAGATAAAGAGTGTGCAGGCACTTGTTTTAACAGCAGTATTTGAAGATATTGTCTATTGTATTATTCACTCCTCTTATGATGTGATTCTGGGGGAAACATTTTCTCCCTCAAGGTAATGGTGGGTTTTCCTTTGTGGCCATATCTACAATTATAGCTATATCTGGATATGTAAATATAGGCATATAGGTATAGGTATATATTTTGTGCCTTGGTAGGGAGAAACTCATGTCATTTTTTCAATAATAAAAATTAAAACTAATACATGCTCATTAAATAAAATTTAGCAAATAGAGAACAAGAGAAAACAAAACAGCCAGAATTATACCACTTAAAACAACCTCTGATCAATGTTAGAGTATTTTTAATAGTCTTTTGTACTATGTAGAGGTTTATAAAAGTACATGTATGTGCACCTTTGAACCCTAGTTTTCAGATACCAATTTACCCTTTACCCACATAGCCCCTTTGATTTTTAATGCTAGTAAATTTGCTCTCTTCTGTTTTATTCATTTTCTAGTTATTTTTGAACAAGTGTATTTTATTTGTGCCTTTTACTCTAAATTGCCTCATGTCCTAACAATTAAAGCGTTGGTTGTCTGAGGTGGAGCACGGCCTGGGGTGTCCAGCAGCACCAGGCGTGTCTGCAGGGACACCCAGCCCAGGGCTGGGCCCAGGAGGTGTGCTGTCCGCAGATGGGGCCCCAGGAGAGTGCGTGCCAGGTGTCCCCATCTGGACTGCTGCAGGAATCCCCAGGGAGCGAGAATCTGTAGGACTGTGGGGGCTGGGAAGGGGGAGGGGGTGACACAGCAGGTCCTGAGGACCCCCGAGAAGTGTCAGGGTGCCCTGGGAGGCAGAGGGCCTCTGCAGTCCTGGGTCAGCTGTGGCATTTGGGCAAGTCGCTTTATCTCTCTGAACTTCAGTTTCCTCATTTAAAACGTGGGTTATACCACAGCCTCTGCAAACTTGGTGTGAGGAGTCAGTGCAATAACGTACATGAACTGCCCGGCGTGTGGAAGATGTAACCAAAACCGAGCCAGCACTGTAATTGCAGCTGGGAGTTGTGGTAGGTGGTGCAGCTCAGAGTTTGAATGTTTGAAGGTCAACTAAAGGGGCTTTAGAATGTTTCAGGGATGAAATGCAATTAAGACCACTTTCCCCATACACCACCGGAACAGCGGGGTGAGAGGCTGGCTGTCTCTCAGGAGAGACAGATGAAGCTGTGTCAGCAGGAGATAAAGTTCAAAGTGAAGTTCAGTGAGATGTACAGGGCTTTCCTGGGCATAGTGCAAACTCAGAAGAAGGTAGGGGTGAGCAGGAGGGGCTGGGGACGCCCTTCCTGTCTGGGCTGGGGTCAGCCTTGAGCAGAGGAGGAGTTCTGTCTCACGCAGTGACTCAAATAGGGATTCCCTGCCTCCCTCCCTCCCCACCCGCAAGCCTCAGTCTTCGCTTTCAACCCTCTTCTGTCTGGGGCCTCCCAGTGCTCCTGCCGTGTGTGGCTTGGGCGCCCAGGGTCAGCCCTTCCCATCCATCACTCCCTTGATCCAGTCCACGTAGCTGAGCACTTTGGTGTAGAAGCCGTACCCTTTGCCACACCCAATGCCCCAGGATACGATGCCCGTGGCCGCCCAGTGATGGGCACGGCCGTCCCATACTACGAAGACGCCACCACTGTCCCCCTGGCAGACACTCTGCTGCCGTGCCTCATCCCCAGCGCAGAACATGTTGTCGGAAAACACGTCAGTCCTCTGCTTCTCTTGCAGCCAGGCCTCGCAGGCCTCCCTCGGGGCAACTGGCAGTCTTGAATATTTCAGCTCAGTAGTTAACCAGCCCCTCTCCACGCCAAACCCACTGACATATCCCAGGAGGCCGCTGCGGTAGAGGGTCTCATTGTCGGGCAGACAGACGGGGAGGAGGTGGGGGCCGAGGGGGACACGGTGCCGGAGTTCCAGGAGGGCAATGTCCCCGTCGAAGTTGTAGGACTCATTCTGACGGTAGTCCGGGTGCACGACCACTCGGCGCACGGGGTGGCTTCCCAGTTTTATCATCTCATCTATGTTTGTGTGGCCCAGGAACACGTCCACACTCCTCTTCTTCCCAAGAAAGACGCCGTCCTTGGGATAGATGGTGTGGGCGGCAGTGAGGATCCACCTGTCACCCAGCAGAGCCCCACCCCCACGGCCATAGATACTGGTGAAGGCTTGCCAGGGGAAGTTGCCCGGCTTAGCTTTGGAAGAACCCTGGGCCTCCCGGTTCTGGGCGATGGGGGTGACCGGCTGTCCACAGACTGCAGGAGAAGAGATGCTAGGGTGAGAGCCAGCACGCATGGAGCCACATTGATTAAAGACCTACTTCTGTGAAGGGCTCTTCCTCCTGCCTCCTTAGCCATTTAAGCCGCTTTGTTCGACTCTCGGTGGGGCCACCCTGAGCAAACTCACACAGTGAGCAGGACTTGCCCTCAGCGCTCTCAACTCTCCTTTCTGCTACTTCTTCATTTTTAACATCTACGACTTTTCCTCCAAGCCCCACCAACCGCTACTTCGGGCTGCCTCTAGAGCTTTCTGTGGATCAGGAATGAAATCTGAGAAGTGCATCCAGATTGGGTTAGAAAGGCAATGACTTGACTCAAAAAATTGGGTTTCAAAAAATGGGACTTGAAATCTTCATATACTGCTGATGGGAATTTACAATGGTGCAACCACTATTGGAAACAGTTTGGCAATTCCTTAAAAAGTTAAACATACTCGTAGAGTTATGATAGAAGCCAACACCAGCAATTGCACTGCTAGGTATATACTCAAGAGAGCTGAAAGCATATGTTCAGATAAAAACTTGTACGTGAATACTCATACCAGCATTGTCCATGAAAGGCAAAAAGTGGAAATGACCCAAATGTCCATCAACTAATGAACGGATAAACACAATGTGGTACGTCCATACGGTGGGATTCGATTCAGCCGTGACAGGAATGAAGTACTGACACACGCACAATGTGGATGAACCCTGAAGACGTCACACTACAGGAAGGAAGTCAGACACGAAAGGCCACGTGTGGTCGGATCCCACTGATGTGAAGTGCTCAGAACAGGGAAGTCCACAGAGACGGAAAGCCGGTCAGTGGTCGCCCGGGGATGAAGGAGGGGAGAGTTGGACATACTGGGTTTCCTTTTGGGATGATGGGAATGTTTTAGAATTGGTGGGAATGGTTACACAACATTGTAACTGCGTGAAAAACTACTAAATTGTACAGTATAAAGTGGTGAATTTTATGTCATATGAATTGTATCTCAGTAAAGGAACTAAAAAAAAAAAAAGGTGGACTTCCTGGCCCTGTGGCATCTAGGTGGGGAGATATCTGCAGGACAGAGTGCCTGTCTGTGTGTCCTCGAAGCGTTCCGTACCAAGTGAGGGTTTTCTCTTATTTCTACGCTGCCCCTCTGTCTCCTTCACTTCCCCACCTGCTTAACTTCCTCCGCACTTTTGCTTTCTCAGGTAGATCTTGATCTTTGAAGAATAAGGACAAGCTCCTTGCCTTTCCTTTTCTGGGCCTTCTTGGTTTCCCTCTTCTTCCTCCCCTTCTGCTTTTGTCTCCTCTTTCTGTGCTAAGGCTTTCCTTCCACCCCCTGCATCCTGGTCCACAGGCCCCACGCACAGTTGAGTCCTGTTTGGAAAGTGGCCACCGTCACAGCACTGGCAGGTCGCTACTCACCAGGCACACAGTGAGGAGCCTCCTCCCTGTCCTCTGTCTCTTCCCCGGGGCCCTGGGCGGTGCAGGGGAGCGTCCCTGAGGAGAGAACGAGGTGAGGCAAAGAAACAGGCTCACAATCAGGAGGTGGGGCTGAAAGGGCCGGTGCCTCAGGCCTCTTGGTGGGAGCAAGGCAGGTAGAAGCCGGTTCTCCCGCAGGTGGGGACTCACCTGCTGGAACTGCCTGATAATAGGGCTCCGGGCAGTGGTTCTGGATCTTGGAGGAGTTGCCTCCAGGTGTGTGTGTGGTCTCAGAGCCCCCACTAACCTGGCCGAGGGGCTGACTATGGTTCACACCTACAGGAAAAAGTGTCATTAGAATCCAGAACAGGATTGGAAATGGCAACCCAGGGGCTGATTCTGGCCCACGGCCACGTTTCCTTTGAACTGCAGTCCTTTTTTTAACATTTGAACTATTTTTCACCGATCAGATTGTCAAAGCTAAAAAGGTTTGAAAGCGACTGTGGTGGTGAGTAGGATACGGGAAACAGGATTTTCAGACGTGCTGAGTGGGAGTGCGAATTCGCAAAACCTCTGTGAGGGAATTTAGCAATGTCAAAATTAAAACTGCGATTTTTTTCGCCTAGCATTTTCATTTCTAAGGATTCACCCTCACATGCGTGCTCTAAGGTGTATATCGGGGGTGTCAAACCCACGTTCACCGGGGGCCACGTTAGCCTCGCGGTCGCCTTCGAAGGGCCGGATGTAATTTTAGGACTGTATGAATGTAACTCCTCCTTGACAGTTAAGCGAGAGCTCGGTGCTGCCGCCGGGTAGACAAGGTGTGGGGCGCACTAGGCCCGCGGGCCTTGTGCTTGCCGCCTGCGGTGTGATACAAGCCCCCACAGCAGTGCTGTTTGTGGCAGCATGATATCTATTGGCAGAGGACTGAGTCAATACATTATGACATATCAATCAAAGAAATATTATATAGTCATTAAAAAGAACTAGGCAATGCTAGCCACATGTGTAGGGAATGATCTTTAAGATACATCCTTGAGTGAAAAATGCCAAATTTAAAACATTGTGAATATTGTGTGACAGCCCCCCCGCCCCACACACAACTATATTTCAATGGCATAGAATGTCTTTGGAAGAATTCCCAGGAAATGGAGGTCAGAGTTGTTTCTGGACAAGGTAGTTGTGGACTAAGGGCCAGAGATCAGAGGAAGACTTACTTTTTACCATCTATATTTTTGAAATTTTTATCATGTGCATATATTACCTTTCAAAAAAAATTCTGAGTTACTATTTGAAAATCTGGAATTTCACTTAAAATCTGTATTTGGCTTCTCATGAAAAGCAAAATGACCCACAAACCCTGGGTCAGTAAACCGGCATGGGAACACCGGTTGGAGCCTTTAACCGGGCAGCCCCCAAGCAGGGGCTGGAGGTGGCAGGGAGGGGTGGGCCCCTGTGTCCGTCCCTACGCCCCCAGCCTCAACAATCACTCGTTTCCCCTTGTTGTTTCGCAATGCCAGGGATCACGGCTGTGGGCAGAGAGTGTGCCCCCAGGATGGACACTCACTCACGGCTTGGTAGAGGACCAGGAAGCCCTTGTGCAGGCCAGGTGTCCTGTGCTCAGAGGAGGCAGGTGCACGGAAAGTCAGCCGCAAATGGTTCCCTGAGGACACAAACTCCCTCTGACCTCGGGGGCAGCCCAGCACAGAGCCCTTCTGGCCACAGAACGGGCTTGGGTCCATCCCACTGTGTGTGACCTGAAAGGGCAGCAGAGGGGGCAGGCAGGTGTGGGGTGATGCTGCACCCTGGGTAGTCCCAGCGGCACTCATGGGCACGGCTCCATCCCCGTCTGACAGGTCAGCATGCCCCTGTGGAAGCTTGCTCACATGGCTTCCTGTTCATTATTGATTCCCAGGCTTTTTCCAGATGTGACCAGATACCTTGCATATTTCTTTAGCCTTCTATACTGATCTCATAAAGCCCACCATATTCGCCTGCTTTCGAAAGGCTCCTTGGGAATAGAGTCAATAATGTATAATAACTGTGTTTGGTGACAGGTGGCTAGTAGACTCATTGTGGTGATCACTTCGTAAGCTGTATAAATACTGAGTCAGTATGTTGTACGCCTGAAACTAATATAACACTATATGTCAATTATAATGAAAAATAAATCAATAAAAAGAAGTTCCTTGGGATCCCCAGGACTCCCCCAATAGTCCACTGGATTGTAAGTTCCAAGAAGGCAGGAAATACATCTGTCTTGCTGACCACGGAATCCCTGATGCTCACATGGTCCTTATAGCACTGCAGCTTTGAACTGATGAAAATACAGACATAAGTCCCTCCCTCTGGCTTCCTCCAACCCCATCCCCTTCCACTTCTCTGAGTAACTTCCCGTGGGCCAACATCTGTCACGCAATAAGTAACCCTCCGCAAAGACTGAGCGGGGGCTTCTGGCCTTTCCTGTTCTCTTTTTTGGAGTGTCCCTCCTCCAGCTGAATTGTAAATAAAGCCCCACAAGGGTGGGAATCTAAGGACACAAGCGGACATGGTACGGATAGGCTGCCCGTTGTTGCTTAACTTGTATGTTCTTTAAGGAGGGCGTCTCTGTTTCAAACCCCTTTTGACAGCCTCATTCCTGCTCAAATTCCTTTCAGCAGGTTCTCCAACCCACAAGGACACCTCTTGGAAGGAGTTCCTCTGGTCCATGCTTCATGCTTAATCTCTATTCTGGGCACTCGGCTCACTGCGCAGCTCATTTTAATCATTTCTCCTTTTTCCATTTAATTTATGATTTTCATATGGATCCACCCCCTGGGTTCTTCATTCCTTCATTCTCCCACAGGCTCAAATTCCTTTCAACACGATCAAGGATAAAACAATGAGAGGAGATGACAGCAGATGAGAGATGCCAGTAATGTCTCGGAAGGCGGACTGGAGATGGACAAGGGGCGACTGTGGATCTGACTCAGCAGAGGTGAAAGCCAACATGAAGCACACAGGTTCTTATCACAGAAACGAGGATAACCAGGAATCTCCGAGGATGGGGCTGAGCGGGGCAGAGGTTGGGGGCTAACAGAAGCCTATGTAGGGGGATCTCAGAATTCTAGACCCCTTTTTCCACCCTGTGCACCCAGGTGACTCCCTCTGGCTCACCCTGCCTGGCAGGAGACCTGAGCATGAGCCAGAGACCCTGGACTTGGGACTCCCTGGCACACTTGAAAGAGGGAGTGAGACCAGAACTGAAAACAGGGGGATTAGGTGAAAGTCTACATATCAAACAGTGAGATACCTCTGCTTGTCTACCAGAAGGCGGCAACTCCATCAGGAGACCAGAGATTGTCTCCTCTGAGGTTGTCATCCTCTCTGAGATTGGCCGTGCCCCGGGAAAACGCTCCTGCACACCAACATTTGGGAGGGCCCAGCGGCACCTAATCCACCTTCCTCATAGCCTTACCTTCAAACTTGTCATTTCACAAATTTTAGCTGTCTTCACAGAGCATCCGGTAACATTCTAGTACTTCCTTTTTAAATATAAATGCACAGCCAAGAATTATCAGGCATCATAGGAGAGTCTCTAACATGAGAAGCAGAGACAAAACAAATGAAGAGTAGAAAAGAAAGAACTTAGACAAAGTAGAGAAAATACAGGGAACAGAAACAGCATTGCAAAATAGTCCCATTACAGGGAAAAGAGCCTCGTCTGTGAAATAAGAACAATATTCTATAAAAAGGCACATTTGGAAAATAGGAATGAGCCTTTAGTCATTAAAAAAAAGTCAAGAGAAAAAACCCCACTAAAGTGGGTATTTAAAATGAGGAATTCTCCCAGAAAGTGGAACAAAAGGACAAAGAGATGGGAAACACAACAGAATGAATAAAAAAATGAGAGAATCAGTCCAGAACATACAACAGCTAAATTATAGGAGTTCCAGAAAGAGAAAAGAAGGAGAGTAGAGGCCTGGAAATAATTTAAAAAATAATATAAGAACATTCCTAGGATTGAAGGACTGGATGAAAAGAATCTCTAGATTAAAAGAAGGCTGTACAATGAATGAGTAAAAAGCAAACCACATCAAGGCACGTCATAAAGTTCAGAATACTGGCAATAAAAAACAATTCCAGAAACTCTAGAGAGAAAACTCTAAGGGCCAGAAATCATGCTGCTGTCAGACTGAACAACACTAGCGTTGGAGACGATGTCGCCAAACTTCTGAGAGAAAATGTCTTCCAACCTGGAAGGCCAGCCGGGAAAACAACCCGCCAGCTGTGAGGGCAGAACCTAGACATTCAGGGTTGTGTAAGATCCTAGAAAACTGACTCCCACATGCCTTTTCTGGAGGAGAACGTGCTCCTTTAAAAACGAGAGAGAAAACCAGGAAAGAGAATGAAGACGGGGTTCAGTTTTAATGCAGGACAGGTAAAGAGAATCCCCAGCACGCTGGAGAAGGGAACCCCCAAACAGGGTGAAGTCTTAGACAGCAAAGACTTCAGACTGAAGAAAGAAACCATCGGCAGATCTTTCGGTGAAATGTCGCCCATGAACAGGAGGACTGGGATGAGATTTGTACTTGACTCTGTTTAAAGATTTACTCTGTGGCTAAGAGTTTGAGGAGATTAGTTACACAGAACTAAGCAAACCAAAGAGTAGGGCAAAAACAAACAGAAAGCTCTGAAGAACTCCATGTAATTATTGACTTCTGGGAAACTGAAAGTTGGAGGGAAAAAAAACAACTATAATGATTGTCCCTCATGTGCTCAGATGTGAGTATTTTAAAGTCATAATAAGGTAAGTAATGACTATAGATTTAATTAAAAATAATAGTATAGGTAAGCTGGGAGGATGGGGGAGGGGAAATGCAGGCCTGAGGGTTCGAGATAAAGCTGGTCCTGCCTTCTATAGTTGGAAGTTAATGGATTATATGGAAAACAAGACAAAACAACAACCCCCCAAAAACAAAACAAACCAAAACGACCCAACCCAAACACAAACACAACCAGAACAAGCGTGTGACTGACACACACGGAACTCAGTGCCAGATGAAGCAGCTATGTGAATTGTGACTAATTGCCCCAGGAGAGTAGAACGGGGTGAGGCGTAAAGCTGGAGACAGCTGTTTCCCATTACGAGCCTTGTAGTACTCTGATTTAAAAACAAACCAACAAACAAACACTGCATCTATTATTTTGATATAAATAAAATGTAAAACAAAAGATAACTAAGTACCATTTTTAAAGTGTCCTTTTTCTGAATAATCCCCTTATCATGAGAACTGGAAGGTAAACTCGGTCACCAAATCTTTTGTTATTGTTCATGCTCAGCTTCCTGCCTTGACAGAGCAGGCACTTGGCAAAATACTTGACGATGTGTTTTTAATGACCGACGTGTGAGGCCTTGCTCTTCATTCCAGGGACTGGCAGTATTTGTGTGTCCCTTTGGGGCCAACATGGTGGCATGGCCAGGGACAGGGCTGCTGGTGGAGGCTGTGCACTTGGGCAGACCCTCGCCTCCCAGGGAAGCCAGCCTGTGCCCCTGACTTGGGCTCTTCACCCATCCTCCCAGAGCCACGGCCCCACCACCTCCTACTGCCCCGGGCTCCAGGCCAGGAGGCTGCCACCCCAGAGTCCCTCCAGGACCCCAGCTCACTGTGACAGAGTCCTGCTCACAATCCTGGGACAGCTCCAGGTCCAAGTCCTGGAGCACGAGCTTCACAGCAAAGCCCTCCGGGGCCTCAATGATGGTGGTGCTCTCTTGGCCTTTGAGGTATGGCTCCGGGAACCCGGGGAATGTCAGCTGCTGGGGTAGCTGCTGGGCCAAGAGCACGGAGCCCTGTGTGGGGCAAGCTGGGAGGACTCCCCAGAGAAGCAGCCACCACCTGTGAGCAGGTGAGGGCGAGATGAGTCCACACAGCTGTGGTCTGGGGCCCGTGGGGTCCTGAGGAGGGGGGCGGGCACTGCTAAGGGACTGAGAGACCTGGCACAGGCATTAGCAGCTGTGGCCCCAGCCCTTGAGGCCTGACACCTCTGCTTGCTGCCTTATTTCCCCTCTGCGCCCCAATTCCTTCAGCCTCCTAGTCAGCCTGAGCTCCACAGTGAGCTTTCCACCATTGCTTATCTTCCTGGAGAGTCTCATACAAAGTGGGGGGTTACTTTCTGCTCCAGCGGATCCCAATCTCACCCTGGGATCTGAGGGAGACAGGGAGGTACAAGTGAGGGACAGTGAAGATGTTAGTTTCCTGGCACAGGGCACTGTGCCTGACCACCCCCCAGGAAGGCTGCTGGAAGCTAAGGGCAACTTCTAATTCCCCTCTGTTTTAAGTGGCTTTGAGAGAGAGAGAGAGTGTGTGGGTGTGTGTGGAGTGTGTGGGTGTGGGTTTCTGTGTGGGGTGTACATGCGCCCCTGGGTCCCACCCTCCCGTCCCCCACCCTTTTCCTCTCCTCCAGCCCGTTCTAAGGGCACACTCACATCTTGCCTGGGCAGCTTGTGGAGTGGGGGCTTCCCCAGAAATAATTCCCCGGCTCTGAGACCAGGCCTCTGGAGTGGGACAACTGGGACCTTGAGAGGACCTGGCCCAGGCCAGGAAACTAGAGGTGGGGCTGGAGAGGGCCCTCAGGGGGAGGTGAGAGGTTACTGGAAATGAGTTTAGTAATTCCCCTGTTCCTTTTTCTAATTCTCTGGGTTGAGCGCCACCTACTGTCTAACTTGGGTATATCTCAGCCACCACAACTTAAGAGGAAAAACTCCAAAACCTCGCTGGCCCTCAGAGATCAGGGGTTGGGAGGGCACTGGCTCTTGACTCTTTTGTACTATTTACAAAATAGTAAATAGTAGGGGTGGCTCCTTGTGTGTTGTAGCTGTTGCCCCTAATCCGCCATATCTCTCCCTCCCTGACCTTTCCACTCATTTATCCTACCTGCCGGCCTCTTGTTGAAATGGAAGTTTGTGACCTCTGAACTTGAGCTTCCCTACCCCCCTCTCCCTCCTCACCAGGCAGGGCTGGGGCCCTCGCTTGGGCAGTCTTTTGCATCCTGCTCACAACCCCTGGAACCTGCCCTTCCCGCAGGGTCAGGTTGGCACAGGGTTTGCATCAGGCCCAGACTCCTGCTTCCTCAGGCAGATACCAGGGCCATGGCTGGGCGCAGAGGTCACCTCCCCAGGAGACACACTCACTGACACACTGACCCGTGGCCTGATAGGGGGCTAGGAAGTTCTTGTGGAGGCCGGTGGTCCTGTCCACAGAGGAGGCAGGTGTGTGGGAGGTCAGCAGCAGCCTGTTCCCCAAGGACACAAACTCCCTCTGATCAGGAGGCTGCCCACTGGGGAGCGCTGCTGCCCACAGAATCAGCTCAGAGCAGCCCCACCCCCTCCCCCACCCCTCCCCCTCCAGGGGCTGTGATCTGAAAGTGAGGGGAAGAGTGGGAAGGCAGGCAGGCAAGGAGTGACTCCGCACCGCTGGTGGTCCCGGGTCCTGTCCTGGGTGTGGACTGTGGCCTTGTCTGGATGTTTCGCACACCTCTGGGGGCTCAGAGCCGCAACTCACGGTGGTTTGCCACACAGTTTTGCTTACCCTGTTCTTCGGGCTACTCAGGCCGTCATGTGCCAGAACGGCACCTCACCCTCTCCTGTGCTCTTGGTCCACAGTTCTTTCAGGTCACTCTCTGGGGACCCTTCGGGGCACTCGCGAACCATCTACTAGGCCTGGGCTCACCATCACCGAGGCTAATAAGGCACTCTGCCCATATGCGGGGTGGTGAAATTCAGCTGGCTTCTTCCCTCTTCCGCCTTGCCCTAACCCGCTACTCCTCCTTCATCCAGCCCCCCTGTCACTTTAAGTGCTTTTCTGCTCCCGCTCTTTGGGCCTGACTTTTCCCGCTTCCCCCTCTTCTGCAGAATACTCCCGCTCACTCCCAACAAACCCAACAACACGTGTATGGTGTAACACAGCTATCTAATAGCAGAAATAGAAAAATTTAAAGATACAAAATGTACTAAAAAATGGTATCCTTCTGCATATTTTGTAACCTTGTAATAATAATCAGCAGCTCCTTCTGGCCCTCTCTGGGTCATTCCTCCTTAATCCAAGCCTCGGCTCTGACAGCTTCCTCTCCTTTGAACACCTTATTGCTCCATCTTCCTGGGGAGCCTCTGACTCAACAAGACAGTTTCCCATTGGGCTTTGGAATTTTTATTGTCTTTCAAGTACCAGGGACCAGTGGCGATGAGGACCCCAAACATCACGCACAATTGGGGCCAATGTCTTCCTCAAGAGCGCCCCAGGGAGGGGTGCTGCAGGCCATGGCCCAGTTCCAAATCCCTGAACTCAGGGTTTCACTGCTTCTCTCTCTTTTTGCAAAACTGACTTTTCAATTACAGTTGACCTACAATATTATATTAGTTTCAGGTGCACAACATAGCGATTGCACACTTATATACCTTGCAAAGTGATCTCCCAGTAGGTATAGTGCCCACCTGGCACCACACAGTGATTACAGTATCACTGACTGTATTTCCCATGCTGCACTTTACACCCCGTGACTGTTTTTGTAACTGGCACTTTGTACTCCTGAATCCCTTTCTCCTTTTTCACCCATTCCCTCCTCCCCCAACCCCCATCTGGCAATCATTAGTTTGTTCTCTGTTTCTTGCTTTCCTTTTACAGCTCTTTCCACAAGGCTGGTTCCTATCTTTCCTGGTAGATCACAGAGCAGGGATTCCTTCTGTTAATCAAACAACTGCCGACTCTTAAGCTTTTTGAAAGAAAAAAAAAAATCGAACAGAGTAATGGGATATTATCTTGATGCTTGAAAGGAGGAAGAGAGTCCCAAAGGTATTCTTCTGGTCTAGCAGACAAACAACAATCTCACAAGTATTTATGCTTTCTGGAAAGTAAATGGTTAATTTAACATTTTTTTGTGAGTAAAACTTATCAAGGACCAACTAGACCGGCAGTCTTTTACGTTTTATAGACTACGTCACACTGGTCACATAGTAATCATCTCCGAAATGTGAATGTCTTTAAAAATTCCTTTGTATAAATTATACTCCAAAGATGATATAAATATAACATGGGACAGAATTATATATTTCCACACCAGTGAGATTGAATGTTTTTGATTCACCACTTTATCAAAAATCAACTGTATGAGCAGAATCATGTCTGATTTTCTGCAATGCTATGCAAAGAGGGAGTACATTCTGTTCTCATCTTGCTCAGATTTGTTTTGTTAGCATTTGGGAGGCTTGTTTTTTAAAACCAAAGACTAGAATTTCATTATATAGGATTTTAGAGGGCAGGTCTGAGAAGCTTAAAATGTACAAAAGAAAAGAGAAAGCTACCAAGTGTACTATGGGACACATTCTGTCTTTCAGCTACAACTGGGAGTCAGGTCCCCTCACTCCAGGATGAGTGAGGGGCTTGGCCCAGATGAGACACCGGGGCTCTGGCTGGGGAAGGCTCCAGAAGCAGGAGGAGCTGAAAGTTACTGGAAATACAGTAATTATCAACATGACCTAAAAAAAAAAAAACCTCTAGATAACCTCTTGAGGTCTGGCATAGGGATGACCAAAATAGTGCAGCTAGTTTTGACCCGAATTGAGGCTTGATATTTCTGAGATCAGGAAGACCTCTTACCCACAAACAACCAGACTTGACTTGAAGGAGAAATTGAAGAAAGTTCTCTGGGGACCATGCTAGCTGCCTATTTAAAGAAGAAATCTCTCTCTCAAAGACTCTACTTCCATTTCTTTATGCTCCTGGTTCTCTATCTCTGCCCTTCCTTCCTAGGGCGGGTGCTCTGGGGAGAAGAGCAATGGCTGCGCGGAGGCACGAGGACCAGAGGTGAGAGAAAGATTTGGTGAAGGTAGTGGAATTCACCTCTGCGGACCCCTCTGCAGTTCCTGGTCTGCACTGTTCCACCTTGCCCTGAGTTGGAAACATGGAGATACTGCCAGTGTCTGGGGTCTTGCCTTCTCAAAGATGTCAGAGCATGTAAGGTGGCTGACAGTGGACTGTCTGGTCCACGGTCCTTAGAAGTCTAGGTCGAGCTACTTCTTGACAGTTGAGGGAGGAGGTAATGCAACCCCAGAAGAGGAAGCCTTCTATTCACGCCTGCAAGGAAAAAGCCAGGACCTGCTGGAGCAGCCCAGGAACGAGAGGGGCCGTAGCATGAGCCCACAGGGATCTCTCCTGGAAGGAAGCATGCTGAGCCAGCCACTAGATGGTAAGCGTTAGGATCCGCATGTTATGTTCTTTGTTTCCCTGATCATGTTTCACTACAGCTACGTCATGTTTCACTTCACTTCGTCGTTCAGCCATCTCACCACCTAGCAGCCCTAGCAATACTGGTGACTTGCCTCTATTGCCGTCCACCCTGCGTCACTCAACACTGATTCACCTTACTGTTGTTGTCATCTCCCTGAACAGCTCTGACAGGTTTCGTCAGGTCATTAGTGCCTTACCCACTGGGTATTAATGCCCCCTCTCCTTGTTGCTTTGGTGGGCTAACTTCACTTAATCTCCCAGAATGCTTTTTAGAATCATCTGTTGGGAGAGCATGTGTCTCAGTTTGGTTGGAACAATCCCAGTTTACACTGGTTGTCCTGGTGTAATTATTTATACGCCCCCTTTTCCTTTCAAGAGTGTCCTGGTTTGGACAAGCTCTATGGTGCTTTGCAGCCACTTTGATGTGGTGACTGTGCTGCCAGAGACCTCCCACGCCACTAGCTCACTCACTATCACCAGTTGTGACCGCTACCCCAGTCTGAGCCCTGGTTACCTGGAACAGTATCCAGCAGCTCTGTGCCCAGTGCCTCGGTCACCATGCCACCATGAGCAACACAACAATACTCCTCTGGACTCACTCATAAGACACACGCTCACCAACATATCTCTGTTTCTTTCCTCTGGGTTTGGTTTCTACCAAACCCAGAGCCTCCCTCCTTTGGTACTTAAAAAAATGTCATCTCAATGTATTTGGATCTGAAAGGCAGCGCTGGGATAGGCTTGTCCCAAAGTTCTGAGGTCTGTCCTTCAGCCATAAGAACTCAGCATGAGAAAGAGGCTAGGGGACATCCCCAAATGAACCCTCCTACCTCTATCTGCCCCACCCCTTCCCATGGTCGCAAGTTGGCTGGAAGAGAAGAGAGGAGTCCTCAAAGCAGAAAACAAGGATTGTGGAGGAGATTTGCAACGTGCTTGGAGTGAGGAAAACAGATGTAGTGGAATAGTATTGTGCCTCATTCTGCCCGTTGGCAGCAGTATCGCTACCTCCATAAAAAAAAACCCCAAAACAAGAAACTCTGTCTTCTGTGTGAGCTCCATTCACCCCCCTTTACTCTCTCAGGCCTAAGGAGAACTTACCATTCAGACACTGAAATATGCACACATACACACGTATTCATTCATTCAACAAATGCCTACTATGTGCTAGGTGTTCTAGGTGTAGAATACGTATGGAAATCCTTACATTCCATTTGGGCTTATTATATTCTAGACACACACACACACACACACACACACACACACACACATCTCATAGAAGAATCTGTTGCTTTCTCCACTTCACATGTCATAATATGGCTCCTCACACATGCAGCAAGTTACAGACCCAAGCAGGGTACCTTCTGGATCTTTGTTTTCTCCAGGCTAAGGTTCAGGAGAGCCGCAGTCCCTGGCTGTGAGGGGATGGCAGGAGAGTGATGGTCAGGAGAGACACAGTTCCCCAGGTACAGTCTTGGGATGAAGTCGACCCCGTGTGCCATACATCAACCCCAGCCGCCCCTGCCCGTAATCTCCCGTCTGCATCTCGGGAGCTGCAGGCCCCTCTGGCTGGGCTTCTCCCCTCCCCAGAGACCACTGACGCATTCCCCCTCATCCAGCTCTGAGGTCATCTGGAGCACCTGCAAAGGCAGAGACACACCCACAGGGGTGATCAATGGTACCAATCCAAGACCCATGTGGTGGGAACAAGCCAGCTAAGGTTTTCATCAGGGCTGGGGGTCCACCCCTAGTCTCCCTTCAGAGCATCGTTCCCTGTTTCTGTCAGTCCGATGGGCAGGATTGTACTCTGCTCCTGAGCTTGTGCTCCAGGACTCATGCTAGCCCGTCTTTCTTGGTAATGTTCTGGAGGAGAGGAAGAGAAAGGCCTTAAAAGAAAACTCCAGGGCAGGCAGGGACAACTGTTCTGATTTGGCACTGAGGGCTTTGGGGGGATGTGAGAAAATTCTGGGTGAACCAGAACAGTCGGTCGCCCTAAATGGACCAGGGTTAAAGTGCTGGGTGGAGGCCTGGTGTGAAAGGTCAGGCAGCCAAGAGGGTGAAGAGGCAGTGACCGTACCGACAGCTGGTGTCTGGAGCAGCCCAGGACCTGGATGTTGTCCCTGCTGTTAGGAATCTAATACTTTGACTATGAGGGCCTGGTTCCATCCAGGGGGTGTAGCTACAATACACATTAGGGTCAGGGGAGAAGGCCTCCAGGGGCTTGGGACTGGAAAAGGAACCTGCTGGTTTGTGTGCAACTGATTGCAGCAGGCCCATGAGGACCTGGGCGGGGGAGTTGTGCCCCCGCCTGGCTTTTAGGAGCACATCTCCTGCCCTGGGGCCTCTTCCCCAGCTGGCAAGAAGACAGAAGTGGCCCTTGCTTTGCAGTTTGTAGCCTGGGGCAGGAGAAGCAGAAGTAGCCGCCCAAGTAATTATGGCAGAGATGCAGGCACCAGAGCTCTTAGGGCTGGCCCTGCTTGGGATGGCAGGCTGTCCATGCCTGGGAGTGGGGAGAGGGGAGAGTGGGATTGGTGATTGGGGTGGGGAGCAGGTCTGAGGGAGAGCTAGCACTCTTTTCTTAATTTTATCATCAGGAAAGGCATCTGGTCTGTCTGGAGGCACAGGTTGCTGCTGGGACAGGTTGCTCCTGTGCCACCTCACTGAGCTCTAAGCTCTGCATGTGGCTGTTCTCCCGTTGTGTGATGCCCGGATCATAAACAGGTTGTGAGCCACTTCAGTGTCTCAGGTATTTCTACCCTGTTCCCCTGAACACTGAGTACATGGGGCAGGCTCCAGGCAGCCTAGCTAAGACTAAAAGAATGTAACTTCGATTTGAGCTATTGCTCTTCTCAAGACAGTTTGCAGTTTGTGATAAGCCAAGTAAACTGCCTATTTGAACAAAAAAGCAGTACTCTTTGGAGGAACAACTCAGAATCCATAGTCTTTTTTTTTTTTAATGCTCACCTGAGGATTTGTTTATTGATTTTTAGGGAGGGAGGGAAGGAGAGAGAGAGACAGAGAAAGTATACACCCTGACTGGGGACAGAGCCCATAATCCAGGCTTGTGTCCTGACTGGGGATCGAAATTGCAACCTTTTTTGGTATATGGGATGATGTTCCAACCAACACAGCCAGGACCAGAATCCACGGTCTTTATAACATATTAATCATCATATAGGATAAAATCCAAAATTATTCCAAAATTGAAGAAACAAAAGCACAAGCCATGCTTAACAGAAAAGACAACAGTGCCCATCCCCCAAATGACCCAGATGTTGCGTTCAGTACCCAAGAACCGTAGCACACAACTACAAAGAAAAATATGCTCATATTAAAGAAAAACAAATAGGGACATAAGCAGAAAAATAAGAACTTTAAAAAAGAACCAAATTTAAATTATATAACTAAAGGATGTAATATATGGAATTAAAAAAAAAATCACTGGAGGGACTTAATAGAAGAATGGAGATAGCAGAAGAAAGAGTCAGTGACCTTGAAGATAGATAAACAAAAATCGTTCAATCTGAAAAAGGAAGAAAAAAATTTTTTTTTAATGAGCAGAAACTCAGGGACCTGTGGGGCAACATAAAGAAAAAAAAAAAAATCTAATAGGTGTCTTCTTAGAGTCCCAGAAGGAGAGAAGAGAATGAGGCAGACAAAATATTTAAAGAAATAATGACTGGAAGTTTCCCAGGGTTTAGAAAAGGCATCTATGTTCAGGTTCGAGAAGCTCAGCAACTCAAAGCAGAATTGAAAATAAACAAAAAAGCACACATCGGCCCATCAGAGTCACATTGCTGAAAACCAGAGATAAAAAGAAGATCTCAAAGGCACCCAGAGAAAAGGGACACACCGCAAACAGAACAATGTTTTCAGTGCCACTGCTTTCTCATCAAAAACAACACAGACAGAAGGCAGTAGAAAAGCATCTTTAAAACGCTGGGAAAAAAAAAATCAACTCAGAGTTGTTTTTCCGGTGAAAATATTCTTCAGGAATGAAGATGAAATAAAATCACCTTCAGAAAAAAGAAAACTTAGAGAATTTTTTATCAGTAGACCTGCCTTATGAGAAATGCTCAAGTTCTTCAGGCCAAAGGCAAAAGAATCCAGATGGAGGAACAGAGTGGCTGGATGGATAAAGAGAAATGGTAAATCTGTAGGTAAATGTAAAATATATATTTTCTTAATGTTTTAAAATACATATGCCTGTTTAAAGAAAAAAATATAGTATTGTGTGGTTTATAACACGAGCAGATGTAATGTACACGGGAGTCGTAGCATAAAAGATGAGGGTACTCATACGGTTACCAAGTTTCTTCATCCAATATTAAGTCTAAAAAGATTCAGAAATAGAGGATGCCGTTTTCTCCAGAGTGTTGGTTTTCTACCTGTGGTCTGGGGAGCTCTGGGGGTCCCTGAGATCCTTCCAGGGGGGTAATGGTATCAAAATTGTTTTCATAACAATTCTAAGACAGTGTTTGCTGTTTTTTCTCTCGTTGTCTCACGAGCACACCCGGGAGCGGACAGAGGCTGCGTGGGCTGTGACAACATCGTTCTTATGTATCCTTGCGTTTTACAATTTTCTGAGATTTACTTTTTTATACAGTGAATATGAATAGATACAACCTACTCAGGCAAAAGCTCTTTCGGGTTCTCAAAGATTTTTTGAGGGTGTAAAGTTTAAGATCAACTGCCCGCAAGTGACCACTAAAAATGAAAAATTTTTAAAAAGAAAGGCAAAGAGGTATAGCTAAAAGGAATAGATAAATTAAAATGGAATTCTGAACTCTTAACTGGTTTAATTTGGGGGACTTGTTTCTAAAAGGGTGACCTTTTAGAAATCGTCCTGGTTTGTCCTAGACTGAGGGGTTTCCTCGGGCAGGGAGCATCCAGTTCTGAAACTGGTGGAGTCCTGGGCAAACCCCGCTAGTTATTTCTAGTCTTTCTTTCTTTCTTTAAAGTATTTATTATTTTTTAAAGATATTTTATATAATTATTTTTAGACAGAAGGGAAGGGAGGGAGAAAGAGAGGGAAAGAAACATCGATGTGTGGTTGCCTCTCATGTGGCCCCCACCAGGGGGCTGTCCTGCAACCCAGGCATGTGCCCTGACTGGGAATCGAACCGGCGACCCTTTGGTTCGCAGCCCGCACTCAATCCACTGAGCCACACTAGACAGGGCTCTTGCTAGTCTTTCAATCATCTATTTTGTTCCCCTTTCCCTTAGCTAATGTGAGCCAGTAAAGAGCCAAGTCCACATCTGCTCTGTGTATGGGTCCCCAAATATGGGATGAGAGGATCGAATAAAGGAAATAAAGGAAACAAGCTATGAGATTGTAAGCACGCTGTGTTCACAAAAATAGAAAACACGAGAACCATCTAAAATAACTGACTTATTAGAGGGCTGTGGGTGATTTAAAAAATGTTTCCCTGTTTAGTGAGATTTCTGTAATGTTATTAACTCACTTTAATACTTATAAAATGTATGTATTTGAAATTATAATTGTGACCAGATGGCTCCTTCTGAGACAGACTAGATTGAAAGGATGAGGTCATGGATCCTGAAGATGATGCTTGGACTTGGCTTCAGTGGCATCTTTAACCTGTGCGGTTAAAGAACTTTTTGCCCTTGGATACAAGCTTAGGCCGGGCGGGATCCTGTCGACCCCAGGGAGCGCGTGTCTGGAGACACCTGATGTCCTGCTGTCTCAGTTCACCCCTCCGTTGAGTTTTGTTTCTCATTAACTGAGAAGGGGCAGAGGGCAGAAGCAGGGAGAGAGGAAAGTCTTCAAAGTTTTGATGTGGGGGTGGGAAGGAGGGAGCGAAAGCAGAGGAAGTAGGTAGGCTTGAGTGTAGGAGGTGCATTTTGAAATTTCTGCTGGTGCTGCCTCGGGTTGCGTGGAGAAGGACCCAATGGGGGTGGGGGTTCCGGACCAGGGAGGCTTTGCTGCAGCCTTTATTGTGACCTTAAAGAGGAAAGAAAGGGAACGCCTGCCTATCTTTGAACATCACTCTTTTGACTTCTAGAAGGGCCAACGATGAGATGCGGGCTCCAGGCACTGGTACTCAGAGAGGGTCTGGGCTCCGGGCTTGCATGGAAGAGCTTGTGGAGGAGCTCAGAGCCACGTTTGTGGCTGCTCAGGCTTTTCCTGCCATACGTCACCACTTTTTTTTTTTTTTGCCAACTTGGCAAAACTTGAGGCTATGGTGGTAGGATGAGGGTCATTTGTGATGAAATTCCAGGTTGAGAATTTGTGTTCGTTATCTGTTGTTGTATCACAAGTCACACACTTAGCGCTTTAAAACGACGAATGTATTATTTCACACACTTTCTGAGGAAATCAGAAGAGCTCAGGCCAGTGATTTTGGCTCAGGGTCTCTCACAAGGCTTCCTTCAAGGCGTTGGCCCGGACTGCAGTCATCTGAGGTTTGACGGGGCTGGAGGGTCTGCTTCTGAGGCAGGTCACTCACACGGTTGTGAGCAGGAAGCCTCAGTCCCTTGACACATGGCCCTTTTTACAAGACACTTGACTGTCCACATCACACGGCAGCTGGCTTTCCCCAGAGGAATCTAAGACAGAGCAGGCTGAGCCCCAAGTATCTTTTTAAAAACACTTAAAAATTGTTTTAAGTATATAAAGCAGTATTTTGGCTGCAGACACAACATTGTACAGAAAATCCAAAATACATTTTATCATTTAGCCTTGGAGGTGACATGGGTCACTTGTGCCATATTCAGTTGATCACACGGACCAACCCTGATACATTGTGCGAGGGGACTGGCCACACGGAGGGGAATGCCCGGAAGCAGGGGTCACTGGGGCCATCTGGGAGGCTGGCGGTCACAGAAGTAGACATGTTAGTTTAGTACAGTAAATGCAGGATGTTATTTTTTGCGAGGTATGGCGTATTTCAGATGCACTAACCTGAAGCCGCAGTGCCCTTGGGGAGTCTGGCCCTCTCCTGCCCCATCTTAAGATCTGAAGGGCCCCTCCCCCATCTCCATTAAGGAGCAGGGCTGTGTAGATGAAAGGATGACCTACAGGAGACGAAACACAGGAGGAGTGGGGCTTTGGGAAGATAGGAGAGGGTTAAAAAGGACCAAGAAGCTGTTGAAAAGGGGGCAGGATGGGTGGGAAGGAGAAGCCGCAGACTGAATGCCTTTTCTAAGCGCGGGGAGGTTGACCACAGTGTGAGTTCATGGAATCTAGGGTTGCGGGCCTCACACAAAGGGCAAGTTCAAGGGCTGGAGATTCCAGTTCCAAATCTCCCACCCCTGGCGCTTTGGGTGGACTTTCAAGCCTGAACTCCAGTCCTTCGGTAAAGGACTCTTTAAACATCCTGCCAATGTGCTTTGCTTGCTAACAGCAAGGCAGCTCGGATGTATCCTGCACCATCCCTTCCTTCCACAGGAGGAGATTATGGGCGAGGCTGCGTTTGGACCTGATAATCGGCTTGTATATTAGTCCGTGTTCTAGTTTCCTTTTTTCCCCCACCAAGACTCTAATAAATCTTTATTCAAAGAGTGCGTTCTTGTCCCACCTGTGTTACTCAGAAAGAAAGAAGTGGCAGGGTAAGGGGCTGGTGACTGGCAGTGCTGGTGAGGGGAACCACTGGGAGGAGGAGTGAGTGCTTTGGCATCCAGCTGCCCCTTCCCATCTTGGGGCTCTCTCTCCGTTAGGGACCTCACAGGATAAGCTTTACTTACATTTAACAAGACAGTCGTTTCCTTATGGCTGGGCCAAGGACAGGGAACCAAGGGTTTTTTTGAAAATAGCCAGGAAGGAGAGTAGAAGGCAAGAGAGTAGATCACCCATAGACATCAAGGGAGAACGGACCAGTCCTGTAAGGAAACAAAGTCACACGGAGTGAAGTAATTTGCCCAAGATCACAGTGATGCCTCAGGCAGTGCTTTCGGCTCTGCCCTGCCCGCCTGCCTGAGTCAAGGAGTACCCATGGCTACTGCCACATGCATGAAGCAGAGAGGGAGAGGGAGGTGGGGGAGGTACTGGCTCGAAGCAGTTTTCTCCGACAGTGGATGGAAAGGCCGCACTGACCATACACACACTTCTCCCCACACACCACATGTAGAAGAGATGTGTGCAGGGCAGGCTTAGGAGCGTCAGGCACACACATGTGAAAGAACTGTGCAGTTGATGCTCAAGTCCACCCTCTGCCTCCCGGCTCATGTCCCGAGTGGGGAGGGCTGGTGCGGTCCAAACTGAGGCATAAATGGAAGGATTGCTGGGGCTTGCTTAGGGTAGAAAGATGATAGGAGATACGCTGCAGGGCATCAGGGGCAGGAAGGTGGAGGACACTCGGGCGAGAGGAAAGCATGAGAAAAAAGCCCCAGGGCAGGGCAGAGGGTGCTGGCATCCACAGGGAGATGGGCAAGGAGCCAGGAGGCGTGGGGGGAAAATGGCTGCACCCACAGCTGGTGACTGGAGGAGTCTGGGGCCTGGCCCTGGCCCCTGCCGTGGGGGCCCAGCCCCTTGAATTGTGTAGCTTCAGTGTGGATTCGGGGTCCAAGAGGGACTCGGGGTCCAAGAGGGACTCGGGGTCCAAGAGGGAGTCGGGTGGCGGTGGAGCCTGAGGGCTTTGTGTAGAGCTGACTCCACAGTGGCCCTGTGGCTGAGCAGCTGTCCTGCCATCAGCTTCCCTCTCTCGCTGGTGGGAAGGCAAGAGTGTCTGTTGTTCTGCAGCTTGTAGCCTGGCCGGCAGCGGCAAACGTGGCCATCAACATGCTGACACAGGGACTCTGCAGAGTGGCACACGTGTCCATGGGGGTAAGGGGGTGTGGGGTACATTGAGAGATTCTGGTTCGGAAGCCTTGCGGGGAAGCAACAACTGCATTTTATCCCCATCAGCCCGAGAAGTTTTACCTGCCTGGCCAGCCAAGGTGAGGGCCCTATCATCTTTCAATCTTTGGTGTCAGTCACTCACACTTTGGTATAAATATAAGCCACTGTGTGACCTCAGGGGCATCGACAGTGATGCCTATAGAATAGGAGGCTTTGCTTCCAGTTACAGGAATTTCAATCATCAAGTTAAGAGGTAGGAGATAATAAAGTAATAATAGCTAACCTTTGCCAATGCTTACTCTATTCTAGGTACCATGGTGAGTGATTTGACATGGAATCTTTACAAAATTCCTAGGAGGAAGGAAGTAACTTTGGTATTGCCTTGTATGACCAGCAAATGTGGTTTATTTACTACAGGTCAGTGGCTTGTATATTCTCAAACTGCTTGTACGAAATGGCACTTTGACACCAGGGCCTACTCACCTGACCATTATGTAATACTCCCTCCCAATCGCGGGTGCCATTTTAGGTTCATCTGGAGCCTCTGAGGCAAGTGGTTTATCCATGAACCCAATGGCCTGGCTATGCTGGTGACCTTCAACTTGGGCACTACCCACTGGGGACAGAACGGAAGGTGCTAGGGCTCCCCCTCTTCCTAGTGGTCAGAACAAAAGTGAGGGGAGGGGGAAGTGAGACTTGGGGCTGGGTGGATGGGTGGAGGCAGGAGTCTTACTCCCAGATCAGGTGGTTCAGGAAGTCCTTGAGAGGACAGAGGTCCCTTTGATCTGGCTGGAAGGGTGAGTGTGGAAGGTCAGCTCCATCTCATGGCCCCGTAATCTAAATGGCTTCTGGTGAGGGTCGGTATTCGGTGTGGAGCACAGGGCCCCACAGAGTCAGCCCAGAGCCCTACTGTGGACTGAGATTTAAGAAAGGAGGAGGGAGACCCTGGTGGGTGCTGGTTCTGGCCCTCGGCCAGGCAGGGCCATTGCTTGCACCTCTGGCCTCAGAGGCCTTGGCTACCATCTTTATTTCTTTCCGCCCTCCACGCAAACCCAGGTTGGCTACCTCAGAGACCTACACAGAACCCATTGATTTGTCCATTGGGCCCCCTCTCACCTCCTGCTGTACCTGCAAGGTCTTCCCCATCCTCACTTGTCCATAATGTCCATAATGACACAGCTTTGGGGTGGCTCCAGCTCAGTGCTCAGGGACCCTGATGGCACGGGTGTTGTCATGATTGAGAGGATTATGGTAGGGGGACGTTGGGAGAGATGTCCCTGAGAGTTGGATATTGGAGGAGGTCCCTAGGCTAGGCAGGAGCAGTGAACTCCAGAGAAGGAAGAACCACCTGTAGAAGGTCAGAGTGTGATGGGAGGGATTGGGTCATAGTCAGGGGCAGCCCCCACCCTCATCTCCACCCTCAGCCACATCAGGAACTCCTGGCCTGTCACTGACCTTTGGGTATTTAAGCCTAGACCAGATGAAGTTGTTGCCTCTTAGGGAGGGAATAACGTTTGGGTGGGGAAAGGGGTCAATATGGACAGGCCTGTGTTCTTTCTTGGGATCTTAGGATTGGCAGTGGCTTGAAAGGGTCTCCAGGATCAGGCTCCTGGCTGGGATGGCCTTTGTGTTGTAGGGTTGAAGGATTTCCTGCTTCTGCCTGAGCTTTCCGGGCACGTGGGCTGAGGGGAGAGGGGAGCAACTGGGGAGGGGTGCAAAGCTAGACTGCTCCTCCTGTCTCCTCTTGGACCCCTCCCAGAACATGGGTCCTGAGTCCTTGGGCAGCACATGGTCCTCTGCTTCAGAGGACACACACCTTCTCCTGTCCTCTTGTCCGCTGTTGGCCAGTTTCTTCGAGCAGAGGTATCTGGGTTGACCGAAAGGATCATTCGGCATTCAGGCTGCAAGGTTGTTAGTAACCATATAGTGCTGTCATGGCCAGGTGGAGAGGGAGTGGGATAGGGGCCTGGCATGGGGCTGGCTTAGAAGAGTGAAGTTATTTCATTGCACATGGAAATAAACACCTTGGATTTCTGATCACTTCCCTGGGGTCTAAGACTGGTTAAAAAAAGATCAGTCAATCCTGGGATCAACAGTTTTGTGTTCCCCGGTAGGGCTGGGGTGAGACCCACCTTGGGATCCATCCATCCATTTGTGGCTGTTTCCTCCTCCTTTGTCTTTTCTTTACTCATGTGCTGGTGCCCCTGGCGACCATTTTTTCTGAGGATGAATGGAACAGCCTGATTTGAATGAGGTAGAGGTCTTGTCAGGGTGAGTATGCAGGTTGGGAATTTGTGAGTGTGAGTGAATGAGTGAGTGTCTCTGTGTGTGTCTCTAATGGGGAATGGAATATCCAAGAAAGTGGTGGAGGAGGGAGGACAACTTGGTGTATCTCTGACTCCCACTGCAGTGAGAAGCGCCCCCCCTACTGCTCATAGGGGAAACAGCAGCTAGAACTCTCGGCAAGTCTCATTAAGTCCAGGCTCCCACCCCCTTGTGGACTCCTTGGAAGCTGCTCAGTTCTCCCATGGTTGCTTGTGTTCCTTTGGGGGTCTTCAGGCCTTGACTCCTGCAGGGGTAGGGTTGAGTGGAGGGTGTGGACCTGCAGTATGGATGCTCATGTCACAGGCGTTTTGGGGCATTGAGGCTGCTTTTACTTGGGCCTGCCTGTCACCATGGAGGCCTCCAAGCTTCTGGGTCAGGCCCCCTGGCAAGGCTCCAGTGAGGGACACTGAACTGTTGTGAAGAGCACAGAGACCACCAGTCCTATGGGGAGAGGCTTGGGCATGCACTGTGAACTCAGAGTGGCTGGGACAATGTGTTGACCTGGTGACTTAGGCCATGGGTGAATACACATGGAGCATTGTCCTTCAGCTTCTCTCTACTTTGGAAAGGGACAAGGGCCCAGTAGCCCTCCAAGCTCCTGCTGGGCTGCCCGTCTGAGAGGAGGGCTCTCCACTCCCCACTCTGCTGGGGTCATCAGCAGAGAGGCTGGGTAGGGAATAGCTATTCAGTTCCACTCTGAGTTCTTTTCTTGCTTTTTTCCAAATGCATTGCAGGGTGTGTGGTAGGGTCTGAGTTGCAAGCCTAGTTCTTCTTGGACAGAGCCCCTAAATGTGTCCTGAATGTGTAGGGGGCTTTCCTTGCAGGAAGAGGGGGCAGAAGTGTTCATCTATTGAGCATAGGCCAAGGACTTTCCCACAATCCTGCTCCCGCCCCCCCAACCCAGCCAGGCTCTGTCCCCACCCCACACTGAGTCCTCTTCTCTCTGATTCTTGTTCCAAAGTACTTTTATTCTGAAAGAAGCAAGGCCACTGGAAGTAGGGAGGTGCCAGAGGTTAGAGCTGGCCCTGAACTTGAATAGGCCCAATCCTTCTGGGCCAGGGCAGTGATTCTAGGACCCTAAGGGAGGGGCTTTGCTGTTCGCAGTTCTTCCCCTTCACCTATGTCCTCAGTCCGCTGGACTTTAAGCAGAGGGTCTCTATAGCCAGGTCTGTTGGTCTTCTTCCTATTGTTGCCTTCACATCCTCGTGATCCTCATCTTCTAGCCTTTGACCTTGAATCTCCCATCTGCTACCCTTCTCAGTCTTTTCTGGCCTTCTTGCTGCCTGTCCTTCTCAAAGCAGGTATGGAAGCCAGGTCACTATTTGGAAGCTCCCCCAGTACTGTACAAAGGGTCTTTCCCAGTCACCTCCTTGTCCCCCAGTATGTAGGGTGGAAGTATAGGATAGCCACAATGCAATCAGATGTCAGTAAACTGAACTCTTTGTGGGTGGGGCTGTGCCTTGGGCATGGTTCTGTTGAGCATATGAGGCTTTTTCCAAAATAAGGACAAGGAAATGGACAAAAAGACTCCATCATTAGCTCCTGTTTAAATTCTTGAATCCCAGGCACAGTTTTCCAAAAGATCCACCAGGAAAGAGTTTCCACTAACCCCCAAATGCTCAAAGCTTAGTTCTTAGATGGAAAATAAGATGCCAAATGAACTAAAGACAGTTGAGGTCAGTTATTCTCAAGGGCCCTTTCTCCTTTGCCTGTTTCTTTCATTCAGGAGGCCAGACCTTGAACTGGATATGAGGTCACTACTGGGCAGTGGAGTGTGGAAAAGAAAGGACTTTGGCCTTGGGGGCTGCAAGTTATAGATTAACGTGGGGAGGGGTGAGTGATGGGAAGTGGCCTGAGAAAGGGACTGATGACCTGGGACAATCTGGACTTGAAGGGGCACAAGCAAGAGGAGTCTGGGGAGCAGTGCTGTCTGGAGTGGCCCTCAGCTCCTCTCTGGCTACTTGACCTTCCTGAAGACCTGCTCACACACGGCATCCCTTGCAGTCAGTTCCTGGGGACAGAGTAGGAATGATGAGGGCAAAGAAAGTTCTTGCCAGCTGGAGCTCCTTTCTCAGGGTCTTTGACCTCTATTTACTCTTCAGGATAAATCAGCTACAGCATTTGATATATGAGGAATGGTATCATTGTTCCAGACCCTCAACTTTTCACCCCAGAGGAAGGAAGGTAGCTGGGTCAGGGAACGGGAAATGGAGTCTCTCTCTCCAGTTATGATTTATGGACGTTCATTTGACTTGTAGCCAGGGCCCATCTTGGCTACTCTATTTTACCCCCTCTACTCTTCCCAGTGCTTGTGTTTCCCTTCCTTGGTTGCTGTCTTTGCAGAGGGGGCTAGGGGGTGAAGTAGTAGACTTATCCGGTTTGGGCAAAGGGATGAATCCTGGCTGGAGGGCCCTCTCCTAGACATACTCATTTGGGTCCCCTTTCCCAGACCTCACCCAGCTTACCAGGTACAACTTCTCTCCTTCCAGCCAGTGCCTCCAGCCTCGGTTGGGCACCTCCCCTTTCTGCACGCAGACCAGCTGCTCCTCCTCCCAGGTCACTATGGTCTATAGGCAAGGCAGGAATAAAGGAAGACTGAGGGGTGTTCCACTCACTCTGGCTGGGCTGCCCCCTTCACACCACAGCAGGTACTGTCTTGCTCCAGCCCTTCCATTCTGGGTGAGAAAGTTGCTCTGATTTAGGATTTCCATCCCCCACTCCTAAAGGCCACTGGGGCGGCGGGGGCAGGGGGGCACAGTTTGTCTACCATGCAGCAGAGCAGAGATGGAGCAGAATAACCGGGGTGAAATTGGCGAGTGAGTGATGAAGAATGGAGACTTTGTCCTCTGGGTACTGCTGGTTGACCTGGGAGGGGCTTTGGGAAAGAAGGAAGATAGGTTGGGAGTCCCACCAGGGAATCTCTTCCTCTTTCCCAGTTTCGAGGCGAGCTGGCATGTCCCTGAGAGTGAAGGATCAAGCCCCCTGAGTCAGAGCTGGTTGGGCCTGGGCATTCCAATCAACACTGACTGAGCCTTCTACAAGACAGACCCTGCTAAGTGAGGTGCTCAGAATCTTGGTCAGATAGAGCAGCAAATGGGTATCTGTGATACCAGGCAAGACTGTTGAGGATGGGAGTGAGGAAGGAAGAGCAGAATCTTCAAGGAAGTGAGGAGTTAATTAGATTGGAGCTCATGGGAAATTTTTAGCAAGGAAAGTAACGGCACAGAGGCAAGACTAGAGGGCAAACAGTTCTCAAAGGCTGTAACCTAGTGTGTGGGGGGGAGGGGCCCTCGTGGGCTGGGTAAAGCCTATGGACCTTATCTGGAGTGTAGCAGATTGTCACTGACAGGGTTCAAGTGGTGGAAGGACAGGGTCACTTTTACAGGTTAGATAGGTCCTTGTGGCTACAGCGTGCAGAGTGGTTTAGAGAAGGGTGAAGACTGAGGGCGAATTTCAGGCACCGGGGGAGAAACGAGGGCCTGTGTAGGATGGTGTGGTGAAGAAGGGCGGGAAGGTTCGGGGAGAGCCATGCGGAGCAGCAGTGTGCGGTAGAAATAGAATGGGCCTCAAATGCAAGCCTTATACACAGTTGAAACACTGCTATGTAAGAAAAGTAAAAAGCAACAGATAAAACTAATTTTAATAACATATTTTATTTAACCTAAATTACCCAAAATACTATCATTTTAGCATGTAATCACTATAAAAGTTTCTGAGATGTTTTACATTCTTTTTTGTATTGTCTTAAAAATCCAGTGTGTGCTTTACATGTGTAGTATGTCTTCATTTGGGCGAGTTACATTTCAAGTGTTTAATAGCTATCTATAGCTAGTAGCTCATGTGCGGGAAGGTGCAGAAAAGTTATAAAGACTTCTTGACCAATTGGATGTGGTGGACATGCGCGCGCGCGCGCACGTGCGTGTGTGTGTGTGTGTGTGTGTGTGTTGGGAGCCCAGAAGTAAGGGGTCATGAGATATTGACCGTAACTCCCAGCTCTTTGGTCCTGTTAGTTATTACCATTAACAGAGACAGGAAATATAAAAGCAGGAATAGGTTGAGGTAGGAAGATAATGACTCTGGGTTTAACCTTGGGACATGCAGATGTAAACATTTTGCAGGCAGTTTAAACTTTTACCCTGGAGCTCAGGAGGTAGCTCTGGGTGGAAAATACATGTCAAGGGCAGCCTATAGATGGTAGCTGAAAGCATAGGTGTAGATAATTGGGCCCATGGATGGTGTCCAGACAAGAGAGAGAAAGTCAAGGACAAAATACTGAAGAAAAACCCACTTTAAGAGATTATTAGGGGAACCTAAGGTCTGCAAAGGAGACCAAAAAGGAACACGCAAGAGGCAGAAAGAGATGCAGGAGAGTGGATTTATAGAGGCGAAGGGGAAAAAGACTCTGTGGTGATGAATAGGGTCAAAGGCTGAAGGGTAAGCAAATGTTTGCTCCTTGGCTCCAGGGTGACCTGCTCTTTTTGTCCTTTCGGCTGGTGGTAAGAGCTGGGCCAGGAGATAGCGGGAGTGGGAAGCACCAGGAGTCGGTTATCCTGGGGGCTGCCCAGCCTGCTGTGGGGGTCATTTTCCCTGCTGTGGTTGGGTGAGATCACATGGAATGTAGCAGATTGTCATTGAAAGGGTTCAAGCAAGGGAACGACAAGACCACTTTTACAGGTTAGATAGGTCCTTGGGGCTACAGCGTGCAGAGTGGTTTTGAGAAGGGTGAAGACCGAGGGCTAATTCCGGGCACCGGGGGAGAAACAAGGGCCTGCATAGGATGGGATGGTGAGGAAGGCTGGGAAGGAACAGAAGGAACATTGCTTTGCCCCAAATGGTTAAGAGGCACTGACCTCATCCACATCCCCTCCCCCAAGCCTGAGGAAAGGTACCTGGCATTTTCGTCCATCCACCGCCCTTAGGTCCTCCTCAAACTCCACTCCCACCTCGAATTCTACAACATAGTTGCGGAAGGTGCTGAGGGTCTTCACGGTCATGTGGTTGCCCTGCTGGTCAATCTCCTTGTCCGGCTTGAGCAGCAGCGCAATCTTCCGCAGAGCCACGTTGATGTCTGTGGAGGTTATCTCTTAGTCGGGGTCCTCTTAGCCAGCCAGCCAGGGGTTCCCCCACCTGCAGCAGCACCTTGGGGCTGTGAGCTTTCCCTCAGCTGGGTCTGGGCTGTGGGTTTACTCCCTCCCAGCAATGCGCCTGGCTAGAGATGGATCCCAACACAGGTGCCATGGTGTTCCTGAGCCTTTCCACACGGTCCAATCCTGGCATGCCCCCTTCTCAATGGGATGGAGAGCCAGGAAAGGAGAGGGAAAAAGGGAGAAAAAGGGGTCTGAGAGGGGTGAGGCCATTACTTAGGGCTTGCAGGTAATCCTCCATGTTCTTCTGCGAGACAAAGCAATAGTAGCCGGTGAGGTTGGGAGGCATTGTCCAGCCTGGCCAAGATGGAAATCAAGATGTCAGGAGAATGGAGAAGACAGAGTGAGGAGGGAGAAGTGTTGCCTGGCAGGTGGGGCTGAGAGACTCCAGGCAGGCCTCCACACACAGAGACCGGCTTGTGTAAAGGTCTGTGCTGACCAGGGTTTTTATAGAGCTGAGGCCCTGTTGCAATAAGAGCTCCTACCAGACTTCCTCCCTCCCCTCATGATGAGTTTGGGCTGGTGTCTGCTGCCTGACGGAGGGGCAGGGACTTGGCAAAGTTGTGCTTGACCTGGGCTTTTCCTGAGGAAGGAACCTGGAGCTGGATCTAGGGCTGCCAGTCATCCAAGACTTGAGCCGTTCTGAAGGTCAGCTTGGCTTCCAGCCCATTTCTGGAAAGCTTGGGAACCCTTCCAGAGCCCTGGGGAGGTGGTGCCCCCTGGGAGGGAGCGGGTCTTGCTGCGTGGAGTGTGGGTTCTTCCAGGCTCACCCAGGGATGAGTTCTAACGATATCCTGAGATCCTGGGACTGAGTCAGGGATCCCCACAATTATGATGGTAGGAGGTGGGGGAAGGAGGACAGCCAACTGGCCAAGAGCCGAAGGGAAGAAATCCGATAGCACTGCCCCCACAACTCCTTCAGACAGCTTCACTGAGCTGCCTTCCAGACTCTGTCCTACAAGGCCGTTAGGAGGGAGGTGGAGACACCGCTCTTCCCAAGCACAGAGGGGGCTGTCGGCAGCCTGATGAGGTGTTGAGTTCTAAGTCCGGAGCCGGAGGTGAGGGAGGTGTTTGGTTGGCTCTTCTTCCTGGAGAATTTGACATTCTTTGCCCGGAACCCAGGGGTTTCCTTCTCCCCAGGCCCCAACACTTGGACAGCCCACGCTTAACCGTATTCCCGTGGTGGGGGAGGTGTGCCTAAATATTTGTGTGCCCCGCCCCCGACTCTCCCCACCTCTCAAACCTACCAACTTCTCTGGCTTAGAATCAACTGGGCTGATTTATCATGGTTTACGGTGGGAAATTCGGGAAGACGGAGGCAGGGAGGGGAGGCAGTGGGAAAAATTACACCTGGTGGTGAACTGCCTCGGCAGGTGTGTGTGTGTGTGTGTGTGTGTGTGTGTGTGCGCGCGCGCGCGCGCGCGGCACAAATATTGCACTTTTTCTCCAGTCCCACCGCCCTGCTGACCATCCGACGGTTTCCTCAGCGAGACCTGGTTGGAGCTGGAAGCGGAAAGGCTAGGATCTCTCGGGTTTAGACTGTGGGTTTTACTTCACGGTTCCCAGGAGGCACGCAGCAGGGACTTGCTGATGGAATGGGCTGTGTAAAGAGGTTAATGCAGAGTTGGGGGGTGGGGTGACGCGGATACTGCTTCTCCTCGCCTCTCTTTGGTCTCCGGTGACGTCTCCCTTCCCCACCCCCGGGGCTTTTAGCTTCTCGATTCTCCCAGTGTCCGTCTTACTTCCCACCCCCTCCACGGCTTTCCAGCTTCCTACCCAGCCCCCGCAGTTTCCTTGCTCCCGCAAATTGCAATCCCAGGAAGGAGCCATAACGCATTCTCCCGCCCCAGCTCCCCGGCGCATTGGTTTTCTCCCCCCCGCCTGCAGTACCTGGCCCTCCCAGTCAACCGATTGGCCTGTGGCCCCATCAATCTTCGTCTGGCTGTGCTTACGTCATCCTGCAGTAGAGGGGATGGGGTGGGAATGAGAGAGAGAGAGAGAGAGCAAGAGCTAGGACGCGGGGCTGGAGAGCGAAAGAGAAGCCACAGCAAGTCCCCCACCGCAACCACCCAGGTTGGGGTCTGCCCAGGTCTGCTCTATGGACTAGTGCGGGGGGCAGCCTCCTTTCTGTCTCTGCCCCGCAGCCCGCTGTCTTCCCTCCCCTCCCCGCATCCCTCCCCCAAGGTGCAGTAAGGGGGCTGGAGGCTCCCAGGGGAGAGTAGTCGCCTGACCCTGCCCTGCCCTACACCACACCATACCATGACCCTCCTGCTGCTGCCCCTCTTGCTGGCCTCCCTACTTCCCTTCAGCTCCTGTAACAAAGGTGAGTGAAGTGGGAGGTGGGGGCGCTAGGAGAGGGTTATCAGGCAGAGCGAAGTGGGATAGGGGTGGGCAGGAGCCATTGAGACTCTCTGGCACATGACAGGTGTCCTTCTTCCCACCGGCTTCCTTCCCATCCATTTTCTCAGACCTGTCCCTTCTCCCTTCCTCCCCAACCCCTTTGCCACATCTTCCTGTCTGGTCCATCTCTACCCATGTGCTTCTGCTTCCATTTGGTCCCTGTTCCCATCCTGGGGTTTCTCTCTCCCCCTTTCCCAAATTCTCACTGTTGAAGATATCTTCAGGTCTCAGAAGGACTTGCCCTGAGGGGCGATATACATCTCTGGGTGGTTCTCCATCTTCCCTGAGGTGTGCCTGCACTAAGAGTGTGTGGCAGATCCATCTGGTTCATCTCCATCCCATCCTGGGGAGAAACTCTGCCTGCAGCTCAGCAATTCGGGGCACGTATGTTTTGGCGTGTTCCTCTGCATCCATACCCTTATGCCTGCATGCAGCTGGGCTGTGGGTTACCAGAGCTGCCCTCTCTGGCAGACAGCAGATAAATCCGGCTGGGTGAGGCTGACAGAGGGACCAAGAGGGAGGGAAGGAGAGAGGGAGAGGTGGGGGAAGAGGGCTCAGGTAGGTGGAGAGAGGCAGGAAAGGGCAGAAGTGGGTTTGTGGAGGGAGCCAAATGAATGATGAGACGGGAAACTGAGAAGAAGAAGGGAGACGAGGTATGGGAGGGGGCCCAGAAGGGGTTGGGAAAGGGTAAAAGTGGGGGCAGAAAAAAGAGAGGAATGAAAGGGAAACCAGGAAGAACGGATGAGGGAAACGGGAGAGGGGGAGTCAAAGAAGGAAAAGACTGGGAGCCGAGGAGTGGGTGAAGGGAGGTGGACATGAGGAGAGAGTCGGTGGCGGAGAGGAGGAGAGCAGGCTCGGACTGCGCGGCGGCGAGCGTGCCCGGTGCTGGCCTTGCTGCGAACCTCCCTCCATCCTCAGTCTCGCCTCGGCCTGGCTGTGTGGCCTCCTGCCACTTCCTGTGCAGCCCTCGGAGCACCATCTTGTGGCTTCTCCTCTGCCACCAGAGAAGGGGGCGTTGGCGGTCATCAGCAAGAGAAGGGCAGACTTTCAGACATCATAAGTCTTTTTTTTTGGGTGGAGTTGGAAAAAGTGGAAATCAGGATTTCTGGCTCACCATGACATTCTGGGGATGAGTTTCCTTTGGTGACGTCCTGTTGGATGATGCCTTCCTCTGCCCATGTCCCACCGATGGGCCCTCATGAATGTGCTTTGGGAAGCCTGGGGGTCCTCATGATAGGATTACATAGAACAGGCAGCGGAGGTCGTGGCTGGGAGGTGATGTAGGAAGGGAAGGGAACATGCTGTGCCTTCCTGTAGCCTCTGACCAGGCCAGTGGGAGACACAGCTGGGCTAAGTCTGGTAGCAGACGGGGAGATCTGGAGGCTGGGTGTCTCGTGGCCATCCAGAACTGGCTGGTGGTTGAAGGGAAGTGGCATGGAGTAGGTAAGAACTGGAACAAAATTATGAGTCTGTATAAAAGTGGGGTTCGGGGAGTGTGGTTTCGGTAGACTTGGCGGGGGGACATAGAGATGCGTTGGTCATGAGTGTGTTCTCCTGACTGTAGGGCTGAGAAGCAGGGAGGAGATCTGTTTCTAGGCCAGCTCGATAATCCCTTAGGATGACGGCTCTGCTGGGTCCAGTTATCTGACATCAATTCCTCTGCTCTCTCCCTGCCCCTCTCTGTCCCCCTCCCTCTGTCCTATATATTTTCTCTCCTCTCTTTCCTCCTCGTCCCTCTACTTCTGGGAGAATGGCCTTAGGTTGGGGCTTGACCGGGAGAAGTGCAGAGTGAAGGGGTCAGGACTGAAATTGGGTGGTCGTGGTGGAGAGGATACACCATCAGAATCTCAGGAAACTTCTAGATCTTCTTTTCCTAATCTCACCTCTTCCCTTAATCTATTTGCCTTCCCCAGGGCCTTCTGATGGCCCACCATTGTTTCCTGAATCCCTTATCTCCAGGCCCTAGCACTGAGGTCCCTAAAGAAAGTTTTCCACTCTCTGATCCTGTTTCCCAAGGGAGATAGGAGACCGCCCCCCCTTCCAGGGCAGGCTGTTGCCATGGAAACTTTCTATCTTGCCATAGAAGAGGGCCTTGACCTCCCTGAGGCCCTCTGACTCCTTTAATAGCTGATCTTTTGCCCTCATTTTCTCTCACTGCGGGTGCTTCTGCAGGGTGTGGAAGAGTGGTGAAACTAGCGTGAGTTTGTCTGTCAGTGAGGGTTGTGTGGGAGTGGAGGGCCAACTCACAGGTTCTTCCTTTCCTCTCCCTGGGGCATCAGCCAACAAGCACAAGCCATGGATCGAGGCAGAATACCAGGGCATCGTCATGGAGAACGACAACACTGTCCTGCTGAACCCACCGCTCTTTGCCTTGGACAAGGACGCCCCACTGCGCTATGCAGGTGACTGGGGCTGGTGGCTGGAAAGATGGGTAGGACAGAGAGAAGGGGTTGGGAGGGCAGAGAGCCGGGGTGGGTAGCGGGGAGAGGGGACATCCTGGAGGGAGAGCAATATGGAAGTGGGGAAGAGGCCTTGGAAAGCGGACGATGAAGTAGGCTCAAGGAGCCGAAAGGGCTCCCTTGAAGCTGGTGGCTGAGTAAAGGTAGCCAGAGAAGACATGGGCAGGCAGGGGTTAAACGCATCAAGATTTTGCCAGATCTCAGACCTGGTACCTCTGAGAGGTTGTTGCTCAGGAAAGCTCGTGCTGGAGCTGTATGCTTGCTAATTATGCTTTCATGTGCACGAATAAGGGGCAGGGGTTTGGGAGGAGAGGTGAAGTGGGAACCCAAGGCAGGGGGGCTGAGGCTGGAAGGTGCGAGAGCCTCACCCCTCTCTACCCCTTGGCCAGGTGAGATCTGTGGCTTCCGGCTCCATGGGTCTGGGGTGCCCTTTGAGGCTGTGATTCTGGACAAGGCGACAGGAGAAGGGCTGATTCGGGCCAAGGAGCCAGTGGACTGCGAGGCCCAGAAGGAGCACACCTTCACCATCCAGGCCTATGACTGTGGCGAGGGCCCCGATGGAGCCAACACCAAGAAGTCCCACAAGTGAGGAAGCCCTTGTCCCTGCCCCCTGCGGCAGGGCCTCCTTCCTCCTTCCAAGCCCCTCAGCATCCTCTATCTGTGCAGTCACTGGATACCTGCCCCTTCTCTCTCTGTTTACAGGGTTTAGGGACAGGAGACAGACAGAAATATACGGTAGAATTTAGGGGGATCTAATCCTGGCTCTGCCTTCGATGGCCTTGGGCAACTTACTCAGCCTTTCTGCGTCTGTTTTTCTTTATCTGTAAAATGGGGGTAATGATGATACCTACTTCTTTAGGTTGCTGTGAAGTAAAAGGAGCTGGTTTGTGTAAAAAGCATGCATACGGTGCCTGACATACGGTAAAGGGCTTACTACATGGGAGTTAGGATGATGAAGAGAACAAGGAGGAAGGGGAGGAGCACGCTCAGCACACGTCCAGGTTCCTTCCTGCTGCCCACCAGTCTATCTGCAGCACGCACCACACTCACACCAGTATAACATACTCGGCGCTCGAGGTGAGGGTGGGCAGGGGCTGGCTACAGCCTGAAGGAGCCCGGGACCTGGGACTCCTTCGTCTGTTCCCAGCTAACTTCCCATTTGAGAATGGGTGAAGCTTGGCAGTCGGGATTCCTGGGCCACTAAGAAGCCCTGGAGATAAACTGCAACTGTTTTTGTGGCTCAGTTTCCCATTTGGAGATAGGACTTGTGCCTCTGGGCCCTGGGTTCCTGGATCCTGGCTAGGGGCAGGGCTCACTGCAGAGGGCTCGGCCCCAGCTTTGCTTGCCTGAGCAGGGAGGGGCGGCAGCCGACAAGCACACTGTGCGCGTGCTCACAAAAGGCAGCACTCGTCTTCTGAGTGCCACTCCTGTGGGATGGCTTATGGCTTTTGTACAAAAGCCTCTTCCTTTCCCATGGTTTTTTTTTTAAGATTTTATTTATTTACTTTTAGAGAGAAGGGAAGGGAGGGAGAAAGAGAGGGAGAGAAAAATCAATGTGTGAGAGATACAGCGATTGGTTGCCTCTCACATGCCCCCCAACGGGGGACCTGGCCCGCATCCAGGCATGTGCCCCGACTGGGAATTGAACTGGTGACCTTTCGGTTGGCAGGCTAGCGTTCAATCCATTGAGCCACACCAGCCAGGGCCTGTGGTTGGTTTTTAACTTGGCTTTTACTCTGTATCTTCCTCAGTTATGGCGTTGGATCTGACCGTTGTGAAGGAATGAACTGCTGGACACAAAGTCCTGTCTTACCCTCATGTTGGCAGCCCCAGCCGATGGCATTCTGTACAGAAGCCATCAGAATCAGTGCTGTGTCACCTGGGGTCGTTCTTACCCCTCCCCGCAGATATCCTGTCCTTGGCACAGTTCCCTCGAGGGCCCTTTCCTTTGCGGTGCCTGGTGCCCTGGGGAGTGGGGACAGGCATCAGGAACAGACTGAGGGACAGGCTCAGGGACAGACTGAGGGACAGGCTCAGGGACAGACTGCTGCCCTCCTGCTCCAACTCCCTGTCTGGATTTCTGCCTCTCCTGAGTCTCCAGTGTGAGGCTGGCTGACCTGTCCTCTCCCCTCCTCCGTCCGCTCTGTCGTGTGCAGGGCGACGGTGCACGTGCGGGTCAACGACGTGAACGAGTTTGCCCCGGTGTTTGTGGAGCGGCTGTACCGGGCTGCGGTGACCGAGGGGAAGCTGTATGACCGCATCCTGCGGGTGGAGGCCATCGATGGTGACTGCTCCCCCCAGTACAGCCAGATTTGCTACTACGAGATCCTTACGCCCAACACCCCCTTCCTCATCGACAATGATGGTAAGTCCAGCCCCTGCCCACCTCGTGTGCCCACACCCCTCAGGACAACGAGGGCTGAGCTGTCCACTTCTCTGCCCTTCAGATTCTCATTCCACACCCTCTTTCCCAGAGGTGAAGCCTTTTCCCCCAGATACCTTCTTTCCAGCTTCCTGCTGCCTAATTAGCTCAAGAGCACCCCCTCTCACCCCTCCCCATCCTCCCTAGGCTTTCTCTTGTGCTCCTGACCTTCTCTGTCCTCCCCTCCCCCACCCCAGGGAACATCGAGAACACAGAGAATCTGCAGTACAGCGGTGAGAAGCTCTACAAGTTCACGGTGACAGCTTACGACTGCGGGAAGAAGCGGGCGGCCGATGATGCCCAGGTGGAGATCCAGGTGAAGCCCACCTGTAAACCCAGTTGGCAAGGTGAGGAGCCCTGCTCTGTGACTCACCTACTGACAGTGTTGGAGGCTAGGCTAGGAGTCGGGGGAGAGAGGTTTGGGTGCAGGCTTGTAGCCATCTACCCTGGATGGCCATTTTTGGGGGGAGCCTGTCTATGGAATGGCCAGAGCAGAACAGAGAGAGAGGAGGGGCTGCTTTACTCTTCCGTCTCCCCATCGCCCTCTCCCTCTCGCCCTGCAGGCTGGAACAAGAGGATTGAATATGCACCAGGTGCTGGGAGCTTGGCTTTGTTCCCCGGTATCCGCCTGGAGACCTGTGACGAGCCCCTCTGGAACATCCAGGCCACCATAGAGCTGCAGACCAGCCACGTGGCCAAGGGCTGCGACCGGGACAACTACTCAGAGCGGGCGCTGCGGAAACTCTGTGGTGGGTGCGCACCCCCGGCCCCCAGACCTCTCCCTTCCCACCCAGCCTTTGCGTGGCCCCTCTCCGCCTCTTTCTTCAGAACCTGCCTTATATCTCCTTTCGCCCGTCCACGTTCCATATTCCGTCTATCTTCACAGGGGTTGTGGCATGTAGTTAGCGCTTGTGGCCTAACAAGCAGAAAAATATGTTATTGGCAAAGATGCATAATTCCAGCACAAGACAGTCACCAGGTACACTGCGGAACGATGACAGGGAAAGACGGAGAGTGGAGGGCACTCAGGGAGAGGTATTCGTAAAAGAGAGGTCCCTCCCTCTCTGTCTTTGAGAGGCCGGAAGAGCTGGTGAGATGAAGTGTAGGTTTTTTCTCACCAGTCTTTCCCTGCCTGCCTCCCGCTTGCCCATCTGCTGCCACTCAGCTCTGACACCTGTGCCTTCCGGGGTTCCTGCAGGTGCTGCCACTGGGGAGGTGGATCTGCTGCCCATGCCTGGCCCCAATGCCAACTGGACAGCGGGACTCTCGGTGCACTACAGCCAGGACAGCAGCCTTATCTACTGGTTCAATGGCACTCAAGCTGTGCAGGTGCCCCTGGGTGGCGCAGCTGGGCTGGGCTCTGGGCCCCAGGATGGCCTCAGTGACCACTTTACCTTGTCCTTCTGGATGAAGCATGGCGTAGCTCCCAACAAGGGCAAGAAGGAAGAGGAAACCATCGTGTGTAACACTGTGCAGAACGGTGAGCCTTCCTCAGGGCACTGCTCTGGGAGTGGGGAGAGAGTGGCTTCTTGTCCTGCCTCTGTCCCTGTCCAGGCTGTGGCTGTGAATGGGTCACTTCCTCTCTCTTCACTTGTAAGGCGGCAGTGCTAGGTTTGATACTCCCTGAAATTCTATGATTTACTCCCAACACAAGGTGAGATCCTACGTCTCTCAGAGTGCGGAGGGACTGCTTACTGCCGTTCTCACTTGCAGTTGCCCAGCCCCCTGCCTCCCACTGGCAGACCGCCCCCTGAGTCTACTCCCATTAAAGCCCTTCCACTGTGATGGGAAGGCCTGGGGAGGGGTGTGCCCCATTCTTTCGCTTCCACCTTCACCTCATTTTTTTTTTTTTAAAGATTTTATTTATTTTATTTTTAGAGAGGGGGAAGGGAGGGAGACAGAGAGGGAGAGAAACAGCAATGTATGGTTGCCTCTCACATGGCCCTCACGGGGACCTGGCCTGCAACCCAGGCATGTGCCCTGACTGGGAATCGAACCAGGACCGCTTGGTTCCCAGCCTGCGCTCAATCCACTGAGCTACACCAGCCAGGGCCACCTTCACCTCATTTTTTTCTTATAAGGGCTAGTTGGCTCTATCACTAAGTACACAGTGACACATCCTTCTAGGGGTGGAATGGGTGGGTGGGGGCTTGGCTTGATCTGCTCTTTCATTTCTGTCACTTCTCTGAGGTCATTTCTCTTCACCTGAAAAGGATTGTTACTGGCGTTGTTTGCATTAACCAAAGGACCAGTCTGGGGTGGGGGCAGGCTGGCTGGTGCCCCTCTCAGCCAATCGGAGTGCCAAAGAAGCTCTGGTTATCACCTGAACCGGAGCATGTGTGTGTGTGTATATGTGATGTGGGGAGAAGACTAGTGAATGCAGGAGAGAGAGAGTTCATGAGAGGACAAAGAGACCCCAGCATGCTCTCCCTCCTGGTGCTTTGAACCTGTTCTTGCCCCTGTGTTTGACCCCCATCCCCACCCTCTTCCCCCAGAGGACGGCTTCTCTCACTACTCACTAACGGTCCATGGCTGCAGAATTGCCTTCCTGTACTGGCCCCTGCTTGAGAGCGCCCGCCCAGTCAAATTCCTCTGGAAGCTGGAGCAGGTGAGGCCAATGCCAGGGTGGATGTAATTTACTTGCGGGGAGGAGGGTCCTAGGGCAGGGGTTGGACATTTTGGGGTTGCTCTCTGCCCCCTCTTTCATTCTCCACGTTCCGTTCCTCACCGTTATACCCCCAGGTTCTCTTGTTCTCTATTTCCAAGGCTTCTCTCCTGCAGAAAGCACTCCTAGATTAAAAGGAAACAGGGAACAAATTACTACTAACATCAAACCTAACCCACCATCTCACCCACCTCCCTATTTTATTTCCTCACTTTCTGATCTAGAACCTTAACTGTACATTTCTCTGACTCTCAAGCAGTCAGCATGTTATAATTGAGAAAATAAGTAATTTGAGTCTTACTAGCCATGAAAACTTGGTTAACATGTCTAAACTTCAGTTAACTTACCTACGAAATGGGAGTAATAAGAATTCTATATTCCAGGGTTGTTGTAGAATTAATTGATGTCATCTTTACACGGTCGTCCCACTTAATGACAGGGATGTTCTGAGAAATGCGTTGTTAGGCCATTTCATCGTCGCGCGAACGCCACAGAGCGCACTCACACAAACCCAGGTGGCGCGGCCACTGCACACCTAGGCTGCACGGGACAGCCCGCTGCTCCCAGGCCACGGGCCTGGACAGCACGTTGCTGAGCAAACCATAGGAGGGCACATCAGGCACAAGAGAAAAGGGGAGTCAAGCCACGTGGCACCCACCAGAGGGGCGGCTGCGGCTGTGTAACCGTTCCCACTTTTTTACAGCAAACTTTTTTTTTAAGTAGAAGGAGTGCATTCTGAGATAATGATAAAAAGGACGGCATAGTAAATACATGAACCAGTAACACAGTCGTTTATTATCATGATCAGGTATTATGTGCTGTATGGAATTGTGTGCACTCTACTTGTACATACAAGTGCATGACTGGTCGTGCAGCGGGCTTGTTCACACCAGCGTCACCACAAACGTGTGAGTGATGTGTTGCACTGTGACAGTACGGCAGCTACGATGTCACTGGGTGACAGGAATTTTTCGGGTCCATTTTAGTCTTATGGGACCACCTTCGCATAGGTGGTCGGTCGTTGACTGAAATGTCATTATTCTGCGCATGACTGTAGACTGAAAAGGACTCTATCCATGTTAATTCTCGTCGTTATTATCTGTGGTTATGAGGGGTAAATAAAACTGGACCCCCCAAAAAGGAAAATCCTCTCGAGCTAACGCTTGCATTTTCCAAGCTAACACAAGGTTGAGTGGGACCAGTGGGTTTCCATCTCATATTTTTCTTGAAACCCGTGGTGGAATGGCTGATAAAGCAAATGGCCGAAAAAAGGCCGGAAGTGGAAGAGAAAGGAAAACGAAGAGTCTAGAAAACCCACAGTCTGGATAAACGAGGACTGTCCACGCAAGCTTCTGCTTTTTGTGGCGCTCTTTCAAAGAGATGGTCTGCCATTGCTACTCTTTGGTCTTCTCCCTTGTCGCTAATATTGGTAGCATTACTCCCTCTATTCTTTTACGTACCCTATTTACTCAACACATGTTTGTTAAGTATCAATTACGTCCCTGTCATTCTGGTAGGTTCTGGAGATACAGTGGAGTATAAGCTAGAACAAAATCTTTGCCTTCGTGAAGCTTACGTTTTAGTTGGAGATAGAGTGTTAGAGAGTAAGCAGCCATGTAAAGATGATATATGGTGATAAGTGCTCTGAAAGAACAAGTAGGGCGCTGAGGTGGCGGACGGGGCGGCAAAGGCTGGGGCACCGGCCTTGTGTTGGGTGTTCAGAGAGGGCCTGACTGAGGGGAGGTGTGCGCTGAGCCCTGTAATCTGGGAAATGGCTGTGAGGGGAGGGTGTTCTAGGCAGAGGAGAAAGCAGATGCAAAGGCCCTGAGGTAGGACAGAGTTCAGTGTGTTCCAAGCATGAATTATTTTGGGAAAAATTAATTCACAAAATGGTGTGTCATTCCTCTTAGAAATGCTTATAGTTTTCAAGATTCATCTGAAGAGTGGCGTGTTAGGTGGTAGGTTAGTTACCTGATAGACTTTGTGCAAGGATGTTATTCCGAGAGCTGGGTAGGCGACAGTGCGCTAGGAAGCCCTGATGATAGAACTAGGAATGCGAAGGACTGTCCCTTGGTTCCCTGGAGAAGGGACAGTGCTGTGTGTTAGGTCCCTGAAGAAAGTAACCGGGGTTCTTGCCTCTGCCCTTCCCCCAGGTCTGTGATGATGAGTGGCACCACTATGCTTTGAACTTGGAGTTCCCCACAGTCACACTCTATGCCGACGGCATCTCCTTTGACCCTGCCCTCATCCATGACAATGGTCTCATCCACCCACCCCGAAGGGAACCTGCTCTCATGATCGGGGCCTGCTGGGCCGGTAAGTCCCTGAGCTGCTCGGTGAAGATGCTATAGGTCGGGGTCTCCAGGGGCTTAGGAAGAGTGAAGGAGCAAGGGCAGCTGACTTCATGCGCTCTGTGCAGTTGGGCAGGGAGACTCGGGAGGGTCTCTGCTGGACACCATGACCGCTATATCTCCCACCTATTCAACCGGAATCCTTCTGTCACTTCGACCCGTTTCCACTTTGTTCCATCATGGTGACAATGATTCCCCACAGCCTTTCCGCTGTTGGAGGCCAGTGACCCTTCAGGGAGTCATCAATCTTCCAACTTTTAAGTTACTTCTTTCATTTCCTCTTCCTTCTGGAAGTGTGGGTGTCTCACCAGAGCCCATGTGTTTCCTCGGCAATATGTGTAGGGCTTTGTCTACACTGAGGCCTGAGAGATTGAGATATGCAAAGAAGGGCTGGGACTCCCCTCCCCCCACCAGAGGCTGCAAGTCCTACCAGGGCGGGCCAGAGCCAGGACAATCTCTTCTTCCTCTCTGACAATCTGTTCCCCAAACCTCGAGCTCACGGCCTCTTTTTTCATTTCCCCTCCAGAGGAGAAGAATAAGGAGAAGGAAAAGGGAGGAGACAACAGTACGGACACCGCACAAGGTACTTGGCGTGGAAGAACTGGAGATGAGAGAGCTCTTGTCTTAACTTTCTGTTCTGCGCTCCCTTTTCCGCACCAAATCCCGTCCAGCCTTGTTATTTACTGCTTCCCAGGCCTCCAGGGGGCTGAGCCTCCGAGAACTACAGCAAGGCAGGGTTTCCTTGTGAGTTAAGGCCAGATGGCGCTTGGCTGGATTCTGGGTGTCCCTTCCTGCCTTGAGAATGAAGTGCAGGAGCTCTCTTGCTGGAATGCAGGGGGTGGGAGGCAGCCACACAGCAGAGAGGACCTGGGCCACTGTGGAGCTCACACACGTCCCCCAGTCCCCTTGCATGCCACTGAAGACGCCCTCTCTTGCCGTCTCCTCCTTTTCCTCGCTGTGTTTCCTCTTCCCTCCCGTGGTCTTGCTTCTCCTTTTCCCTTTCTCCCTGTCCGGGAAGCTTTCCTCATTTCTGTTGCTTCTGTTTTTCACCCTTCTCCACTGGTTTTATTCTGTCATCTCTTTGCCTTCTCCAATCTCTCACTTAGTCTCACTTCTCTCTTTCTTCTTTCCTTCTCGTAGTTTCCCTGTTACTCCTTTTCATTTTCTTTCTCAAGCTTTCTGTTCTTTCTCTTTCCCTTTCTCTCAGTCCCGTTCCTTGTTCTATTCCTGCTTTGTTCTCACCTCCCGTCTGCCCCTGTGTTCCTGCCTTAGGAGACCCCTTGCAGATCCACCACTACTTCCATGGCTACCTGGCTGGTTTCAGCGTGCGCTCAGGCCGCCTGGAGAGCCGCGAGGTCATCGAGTGCCTCTATGCATGTCGGGAGGGGCTGGACTATAGGGATTTCGAGAGCCTGGGCAAAGGCATGAAGGTACAGCCCCTTCCTCCAGCCCTCTCCTTCCGGGCATGCCCCCTGTTCCCTGCCCTTATCCCACCCCTCTACCTCTGCTCCCTTCCTCTTCTGCCTCCTGGGCCTGCTCTCAGCTGTGTCTGTGTCTGGGGCCCAGGTCCATGTGAACCCCTCGCAGTCCCTGCTCACCCTGGAGGGGGACGATGTGGAGACCTTCAACCATGCCCTGCAGCATGTGGCTTACATGAACACTCTGCGCTTTGCCACGCCTGGCGTCAGGCCCCTGCGCCTCACCACTGCCGTCAAGTGAGTGTGGGGTGGGGCGGGCAAGTCACAGAGCAGAGCCAGACTGTCCGAACTCCTTGGCTGTCAGAATGCCGCCTTCAGCTGGGCACACCTCCCTCACTTCATGGATGGGGAGATTGGGTCCTCAGAGAGGACACGTGAGCTGCCCAGTTGACATAGGCTGGTAGACTCATTTCCCAACAACTGATTCATTACTCTTTCCACTGAGCCCCACTTCCAGGGTTTGGGGGTTTGAATCTTCTCTGTGCCTCTATGCTGGTATATAAAGTGAGACAGCGAAGGCACTGGATTGGAAGCCGGGAGAGCTGACGTTAATTCTGACTGAATATTTATTGCCTGGAAGATGCTGGGCAAATAGTGCTCGCTGCTCTACCTGTTTTAATCTTGACTCGTCAAGTTCTTGCAAGGCCAAATTGGATGACCTAAGTGGGGGGGTTGGCAACCTATGGTCCCGGGCCCAAATCTGGCCTGCTGCCTGTTTTTGTAAATAAAGTTTTATTAGGACACAGCCATGTCTGTCCCTTTGCATATTGTTTATGGCTGCTTTTCCACTGTGATGGCAGGGATGAGTGGCTGGGATGGACTGTATGGCCAAAAAGCTAGAAATATTTACTGTCTGGCCTTTCACAGAAAAAAATGTGCTGACCTTTGAATTCTAAGTGAATGATTTTGAATTGTTTAAAAGAAAAATTATATATTACTTCAAGGTTTAGGTATATTTGGTGTTTAAAAACACAGATTAATTGAGAGGTAATACGAAAACTTAATGGTTACGAACATAGAGTCTATTACTAGCTTTTTTTGCATTGAGCAAATGCTATAAAGCAAGAATAACAATATATAACTCATAGGATTGTTATGATAACTAAATGATATAATCCAGATCAAATGCCTGGCAGAATGCCAGTTCTGAAAATGTTGGCTTTTATTATAAAGGAATTTTCGCCCCTTGTTAAAGTGTGTGAGGCAATTTTTAGGAGATACTGCCACCTAGTGGGTATATTATAGAATGCAGGAGTCAGGATTCTTGAGGAAGCATTCCCTTCTCTCTTATTCTGCCTCAGTTTCCCCATAAGCTGTATGAAGATAAATACCTCTTAGTTGTCCTGATCCTGAGAGGAGTGGGTTTAGGGAAGAGAGGGCTCTGGGCCCTAGACAGTGACTGCGTGTGAGCATGGGGCCTCACAATCGGAGCATGGATGGCAGGACAAGGGCTTTTGGGAACTGGGCTGCTGGTCTGTAGTGTGGGCACAGTGTGGAGCTGAAGGTCCAGGGCAAAGGAGGTCATGTGGGCACAAGTCAGAGCTGAGGGTGCATCCCACCGTGTTCTAGTCAGAACTCTAGTTGTTAGAGGGCTGTCATCCAGTTAAGAAGGGCTCAATCCCCTGGCTTGTGTAGCTCAGTGAATTGAGCGCTGGGAGCTGAAGAGTCACTGGTTAGATTCCCAGTGAGGGCACATGCCTGGGTTGCAGGCCAGGTCCCCAGGAGGGGGCGCACGAGAGGCAACCACACAGTGATGTTTTTCTCTCTCTTTCTCCTTCCCTCCCCCTCTCTCTAAAAATAAATAAATACAATAAAATAAAAAGAGAAAAAGAAGGAGGGCTTAATCCCCCTCAGTCTGCCTGCAAGGGTCCTCCCTGGGGGGAGGAGGCTACATCCTCTTTCTTGATGGGCTCATCTAAAACCCTCCTACCTCTTTTGTGGCCAGGGAAGGAGCTTTGACAGGGGCTGGGAAGTGACTTTGGTCCTTTAGTACAGGAAAGGGGCCTTGTTTTCTTTCTGAGGTTAAGAAGGAGAGAACTCTCATTTCCCTATTTCTAGGGCTTCCATGTGGTTGGGTAGTGCTACTCTCATACTTCCCTGAGGTTGTGGGAGAAAACATAGAGGTGGCAGTGCATGTGCATGGGCGGGTGAGTGAGACAGGGAGAGACAGACACCTACCAGCACCTCCCTTTCTCTAATGCACATCCCTGTCCTAGTCCACGTGGCCTCCCTAATTTCCAGGGTTCAGTTCTTGGGCCTCTGTCCATTTAAAGCCAGGTTTATGCAACTATTCAGTCAGTGAAGGAATTCCCTGAGGGTTTTGTTTTCAATCTTTCTTGCCTGTTGACTTATGGCAGTAACCCATATTTTCCTCTAGCTTTGTTTTTTTCCCATAGATCTTGAATTTTTACCAGCCAGCTATAGCCTTTACCTAGAAGTTCTTTCGGTACCACCCCGCCCCCCTCAAAAAAAAAAAAAAAAAAAAGGAACTAAAGCTGAAATAATGAACTTCAATGCCCAGACTAGCCCCTTCTACCTGAGTTCTCTATCTCTGTGATGATGTCTCTGTCCTTGCAAATTATCCTGGCTTGAAACTTCTGAGTCATCTTGGATTCCTTCCTGTCTTTTTCCTCCATCAGCTGCCAGGTCACCCAGATCCTGCCTCTGGCCTGGCTGTCCGGACTCTGTCCTTCTTTTTCCATTTCTGCTGCTACGCCTCCAGCCCAGGCTCCTACTGGCCCTCCCCTGGCCTGCTGCAGCAGTCTCCTAGAGCTGACTCGTCTCTAGTGGCCTAACTTCGTTCACCCTCTGCCCTGAGGCTAGAGTAGTGATTGTAAATGAGAATTTTCGTCCTCACACATCTCTGATGAAGAAGGCGTTCATGCCTTGTTTTGCCCACTGCACAAAAGTTGCACTCAGAGCCCGCGACCCTCTGGCCCTGGCCTTTCCTGCCTATGTTTTTCTGCCCCGCTGGGTGTACTCCTCACCTTCCAGGAAGTGAAGTCCTCCTTCCTTGAAAGGCTAGCTCACCTACTACTTTTCTGTCTTTGATTTTGAGAGTATATTTATGAAAGCTGGGTGCAGTGGAATAAGGAAGGGTGTAGGATAAAAGAAGCAACAGCAGAGAGCCTAGGTGGGGCTGCTTTGGCTCCTGAAAAGTCAAGAAAAGGGTCCTTGGACACAGGTTCCTGGGTGAGCCTGGGATGAGCTGTCGCTGCCCATTGCTCTCCTGTTTGCAAGTCTTGGGGGGTCCCTTAGAGTTTAGGAGATGCATGCCTATGGGGCAAGGAGAGAGGGGGAAAAGGTGTGGATGTGCTCCCGAGAGGGACAGCGTGTGCTGCTACGTTTTTGATTGTTCCTACCCTCCCTTGCCAAATACCCTCTTCCCACCAGAGCCAGGAAAAACCTCTCCCTCTCTGCATTCTCATGGGCTGTTGCTCCTTTCACATGGTGGTGACCATGCTTGCCCTTGTTTTAAGGTTTGTGCGCTGTATCTAATCTCTCAACGAGATCATTGGTGCCTTGGGGCTGGGGCCAGCCTGCTGTTCCCCTTTGCGCCCCTTTGGATCGCTCATCAAAGGGGGAATGTCTGCCGGAGCCTGTGCTGCCAGGGTCGGGTGGGGCTGTTTTCCAAGAGGCCTTAATCCAGGCTGCTCTCCATGACCATGCAGGCTGCCTTGGGCCCCACTCCGTGGGGCGCAGGAGCTTAGTAAGCCGTGGGCGTTGGTCACCTCAGGGGCTCTGAGCGCATCATGTCTGCTGAGGCTACCCTTCTCTCTTTTGGCTCCAGCAGTCAGGCCCGGCATACTGAGGCACGCCAATAATGATCCTCTCAGCAAAATCAGTTCCATTAGCACAAGCATGAGGCCCATACCCCGACCCCTGAATTAGCAACTCCCTTATGAAGACTGCCTGTTCAAGGGGACGCTTCTTTATAAATAAGTTTGGTTGGTGCAGACCCACGTGGTGGCTGTGGTTTAGTGGAAAGATCATGGGGTTGGAATGAGAGAATGGGTTTAAGCCTTGATTAGGACACATATTTTTTATGAGGCCAAGATATTTGACCTGAAAGCTTTGCTTTCTTATCCCTACTCTATGGCATTGAAATAAAGTTAAATGAAGTCATATGGGTAAAATGCTTCATAAACCAGCATGTACTGTGAAAATTATTATCAATGAACATAGGATGGCATTAGAGGGGATCCCGGAAGTGTGTTCCTGAGTCACTATGATGTTGGTTGGTTCAGCCCAGTTGAGTTTTTTGGGGAGAGTTTGTATTGGCACCAAGGTCAGCGAGACTTCCTGGGAAGGTGGAGGCAGGTCCAAGGTAGTCAGAACAGTTCACCTACCAAAGCGCGCTATTCTGATGGTAAAAGGGCGTGAGTGGGAGATTCACCAAGAGGGAGGACATCTTTTGATAGGTCTGTACCTCCTTTTGTTGTTGAATATTTTGGGGTATCTATCTGCCAGATATTGTACTATGGAATAAACACACTTAAAAAACCCTCTTGGATAAAGACTTGTGCGTGTGCGTATATACATTTTTAAAGGTCAGCTTGTGAAAGTTTGATAAATGTTCCATAATCTTGGGGTAGAGCAGCACCGACGATGCGGTCACCCCCTTAGGTCAGGATTGTCTTCTGTCCCTGATCTTTCCTGCAGTGGGGTCCCCCTCCAGCTGCACTCTGGGGGTGTGATGGTGGTGGAGGTGCTGGGACACTACCCCCTTTCCCTCCCCGCACCCTCCCTACACGGGATGCTCCGTGTAGCGGGGGAGGCCCAGAGGGAGGAAACGGAATGCAGATAAGGGAAGCAGCTGGGGGCCACAAGCTGCCTCTCCCCATTTCTCCTGTAGGTGCTTCAGTGAAGAATCCTGCGTCTCCATCCCCGAAGTGGAGGGCTACGTGGTGGTCCTCCAGCCCGATGCCCCCCAGATCCTGTTGAGCGGCACTGCACACTTTGCCCGCCCAGCCGCAGACTTCGAGGGAACTGAGGGGGTCGCTTTGTTCCCAGATCTTCAAATCACTTGCTCCATTTCTCACCAGGTGGAGGCCAAAAAGGACGAGAGTTGGCAGGGCACAGGTAAGAATGGCCCTGGGGGGTGACAGCACCCAGAGAAGGGGTCCCTGTGTAGAACCAGAGTGTGGGAGAGAAGTCAGGCTGGCTGTGAGTGAGCAACTCCATCCTGCATTTGCTTGTCTAGAACCACTTACCATTAAGCAGAAGGGCCAGGAGGAGGCCCACGGGTGTACCGAAACTGTTGGGGAATGGCGTTCTTGACAATGATGCTGACGGCTCTTAGGGAATGACCCCGGAAGGGGAGGAAGGGTGGCCGTGAGGTGGGCCTCCGGCTCTGACCCAGATTCTGGCTCTCTCCAACCCAGTGACAGACACACGCATGTCGGACGAGATCGTGCACAACCTGGATGGCTGTGAGATTTCCCTGGTGGGGGATGACCTGGACCCGGAGCGGGAAAGCCTGCTCTTGGACATGACGTCCTTGCAGCAGCGAGGGCTGGAGCTCACCAACACGTCTGCCTACCTCACCATTGCTGGTCAGTGGGGCCCGAGAGCCTGCCGCCTTCTTCTGTGTGTGCTTCTCCCCATGATCCAGTACCGGGAAACCCAGAGGGTCCCCCTTCCAGACCCAGGAACATGGCCTTGTGACACTTTGTACTTTCCCAGCCTGGAAGATCCTTTGGCTTCCAGACTGCCCCTAGAGGAGATGTGCCAGGGGTTAGACTCCAAATGGTCCTTTCTCCCCACTTCTCCCTGCACCCTGGCTCACCTCCACTCCTCCTGTGGCTGAGCCTTCTCTGACTGGCTTCCTAATCCTCTAGCTGTGTAATACCAGCCATCCTGCCCATCTTCCACCTCACTAATCTCACGTACATGGGGCAGCTTTCAGTTAGGAGGTCGTCTAACTAGTAATGCTTTGGGAACTTCCAAAGGCAGCCTGCTCTTCTCCAAAGACCCTCCATAAGGGAGGATGAGAGCTGATGAGCCTAACCATTCCCTCCCATTTCCATTCCTTTCAAGAGCCTCCCTGAGGACTTCTGTATTTCCTCCTCTCTCTGTTCCTCTTCTGCTTGCCAGCTCCTCATGTGTTCAGAGTCTCCTGATTTACTTCTCTCCATCCCTACTCAGAAGCCCCAGAGCTATTAGAGAAGGGCAGAGCAGGGAACGCAGCCTCTCCCAGTCAGTAGAGTCAAGTGGGGTATGGAAGGGAGCGTCTCTTTCTCTGAGAGCTCGGGTGCCACCCCTATGGAAGGGTGGGGCTAACGCCTTCTAGGCTGGTGGGCATCAGAGAGTCCTGCCCTGGGCCTCTTCGCTGGCTCCTGCACTGGCTGCTCCCTCCTCTTCCAGGGGTGGAGAGCATCACTGTGTATGAAGAGATCCTGAGGCAGGCTCGCTATCGGCTGCGCCATGGAGCTGCCCTCTACGCCAGGAAGTTCCGGCTTTCCTGCTCAGAAATGAATGGTCGTTACTCAAGCAATGAATTCATCGTGGAGGTACTCAGAGAGTTTCTTTCCTTCCACGGCTACTCCCCTCTGGCGAGGAGCCAGGGTGGAGTGGACTGAAACCCAGAGGTGGTGGGAATGGAATTGTAGCAGGGAGGACACCTGGACACGGTGGCGGGTGGGAAGCAGCAGCTGTGGGGCAGAGGCTGCGAGATGGTTTGAGAGAGGTGGAGCTGGGCCTGGGGAGGAGTGCGTGCCCACTGAGCCCTCCCTCTCCAGGTCAACGTCCTGCACAGCATGCACCGTGCTGCCCACCCTAGCCACGTGCTCAGCTCCCAGCAGTTCCTGCACCGGGGTCACCAGCCACCTCCTGAGATGGCTGGACACAGCTTGGCCAGCTCCCACCGCAACTCCAGTACGTAAGGCTGTGTGGGGTGGGTGGGTGGCAGGGTACTGGGCTGGGCACAGGCATCCTCCCCCTCCACCTGGGGGCGGGGAGAACAGGGTGGTGCAGTGGGTTCTGTACCTGACGGCTGCGTTCCAGTCCCTCTGTCCCCCGGGTCACTAACTTTCCCTCGTGGAGAATGGGAGCCTCATGACACTGTGGGGGCACCAGGCTCGGAATCCCGAAGGCAGTGTGGGTGTGGGCCAAGCCTTTGCTGTCCTTGCTGCCCTCCCACAACGATATCAAATTAGCCCCGGACCTTATCAAGTGTTTATTAAGCACCTATTATGGACTAGCACTGCCCATAGTACTGTTAGGGATATAAAAGAATTTTAGGGTAGATACGGTCTCTGTGCTCAAGGGGAAAGTCGGCGCTATTGCACGTGTAATTATGGCCGTTTGCGAAGTCATAAGACTATTTCTAAAACAGAACATGCAAACATGCCAATAATCAGATGGAGTGCCGCCCTTCAAAGCAGTCTCGTTCCCTGGCCGTGGTCCTTCGTCAGTGATGCAGTCTTTTAATTCCCAGATTAAGAGTTGCTTAATTGTAGAAAAGCTAGACATTATAAGTATAAAGAAGAAAAAACAGCCATAATTCTTTCACAGAGAGGAAACCATTTTAATATGGTATACGATGTGAAAGTTCTTTCTCTATACCTACTTTTTTCTTTTTACACAGTTGGGATCCATTTATTTTGTAACCTGAGTTTTATACCAAATATTATAAAATTAGTCTTCTCCCACATTATTAAAAACTGTAAAATCAAAATTATTCTGATGTTGCTAAAAATGATTTTTAGAATCCCTTTTCAGAGTGTTTTCAAGGCCAATTTATGAACTGCATTTATTTTGTTTGAATTTTTTGGACACACCTGGCTTTGGGCCCAGTTCAGTACCACCCACCGTCAGCACCCGCCTTTGTCAGAGTTGGAGCTGGGTGTCACTCTACATTTTTAAACATTAAACCCACTCTCAAAGGGCACAGATTTGTCACTCTTGAAAAAAGTCAAAAGGTGTATCCCAGGCTCTGCAGGCAGTTCCCTCAGGAGTTCCAAGGGTGCCCTCGTGGGGGAAGCACACGTCCCCAGTCACTGCCCGGAAAGTGCAGCGCTCACGTCAGTAACGGAACGATAAGAATAGCGAACACAGCACTGTGCGCTAGGCGCCATGCTCGGGGGCTTTTACACGTATTAGCTCATTTAGTCATTACAAATAGCAGATGGAATAGGTACTAGAATTATCCCCTTTAAAGGCAAGGAAATGGAAGCCCAGCGAGGTTGAGTACCTGATCTCAGATCCCACAGCTAGAAGGTGCTAGAGCCAGGATTCAAATCCAGGCAGCAAAATTCCAGAGCCTGTGCACCAACCATTGCCCCAGATACCCTCTCCACGTACGTTTAATGCTTTAAAAACTACTGTTAGCTTCAGTACTTTATAGTTGCCCCAGCATGGGGGGGATCTGAGGGCTTCCCAGGGCCCTGCTGGCCTGGCTTCCTCTTTGGGCAGTGGCCACTACCACATTATCCTTTGTGTTTCCTTTCCCCTGGGGCTGGCTTCCTTCTTGCTTCGGCAGAAGCCTTTTTGTGTTTTACTGTGACTCGCTGTGGCAGAGCAGATGAATACAGGGAGGGGTGAGCAGGGAGTCTGAGGCACAACCAAGTTGCAAAGGTTTCAGGAAGCTTCACTGGATCTTTAGTTGGTAGGGACACGGAAGCAAACGAGACCTGTTTTTGTTAAATAGACCCGCAGAGCCAGCCTCTTGTTTCTCATGACTCCTCAGCTCTTTCTCCAGCTCTTTCCCTGGGGATCGGCTCACTCAACCTTCTCTGGGTTGGGTACTAGGTCCTGCTACACAGGTGAGGCTCAAGGTAGCTGCTGGTTGGCATTGCTGCTGGGCCTGTGGAGATTTTCAGTCTTTGTTTTCTCTGGCGTGAGGTCCCAGGGGAGGGAGTCTGCATTCTAACTGGCCCGGACTTTCCTTCCCTCACCCTTGTCTGCGCAGCTGCCTCGGGGTGGGGGTGGGGGGCTCCAGTGTGTGTAGATGTTGACCTAGTTTCACCTCCCCATCCACTGTTTGGAGCTCGTGTCCGGGCCAACCAGGCTTGCTCTGAGATCCTAATCAAGAGCAGCAGCCTGTTTACCCTTATTTTGACCTGAGTATTGTGCAGAGTTCATAGTTCACCTGGGGTCGTTGGTGATGGGCATCTCCTGAGCTTACCAGGAGATCTGCCTCATAAAATCTGGCCCATCTGCCTCCTCAAAAGCAGTCCTTCCCGTACCCCTCCCAACCCCAAGGGTGGTGTACGGGACTGTAGCTTTGCAATTTCAAATTCCTCTAGCCACACAGAAACGATAAGAGATACCATTTCCTCCAATGGGACGGGAGGTGAATTTCTCTGAAGCTCCTAAGTACATCATAAAACAGAAATCAGTGTGAAGTGTGGCTAGTCAGGGAATGTTTTGTGGCTCATGTAGAGTCTGAATTGGGACCATGAAGGATAGAAGGGGTTTTGTGGGGCCATGAGAGAGAATGAGACTTTGAAAATTGGGGGTGGGTGGGTGGTTTAGGGTGACATGATAAGGGAGAGTGAGGTTGTCTAAGAAGGGTGAGGCAAAATGATGAAGACAGTATTTATCTAGTCATCCTGAATTCTGATGCACGGCAGACTCAACCAGGGAGCTGCAGTAATGTTTGCTGCCTAGGCCACGCTCCACACCAGTTACATCAGCGTGTCTGGGGTGGGAGGCAGGCCTCAGGGTTTTCAAAGATCCTTAGGTGATGCCCAGGTGCAGCACAGTTGCAGAACCATTTCCCTACTTTGTTTCCTACAGGCCTTTGCAGACAGACCTGCAGTGTGGTACGATGAAGGTAGGAAGTGAATTAGGGAGTGCGGAGGGAAGGACAAGATGAAGGAAGAGTAAGATGAAGCCAGTTCCTAGACTACATACTCCGAGAGGCTGTGCAGTTGCTTGAGTGGATCAGAATTTTGGCTCTGAGCTTCCTTGTAGCTGAAGCAAAAGGGAACCTGAGCAGTTGTGAAGGTCATATGATAGGAGTCCAGCAGGATGTCAGGAGAAGCCCCGGGGCCAAGGGCAGAAAGACGTTTCTCCTGAGGGTCTTCACACAGCACCGCGCAGGGCTGCGGGCACGGCTCTCCAGAGTGTCCTCAGCATCGGCTGAAACCAGGAGCTCACGTGGGCTGTTTGCTAGAACACCCCTCCACGTTGACCGTGGAAGGAGGTTGTTCACGATCAGAAGTAACTGCTCAGATCTAATGCAGCAAGAAATATTGATTGTAGTTTTTAAACTCTTGATTTTTGTTTGTGGCTAATTTAAAAATCCTCCCATCTCCCTGGCTTTCTGGTTCATTTTAAACTAATTAACTGTGTTCGTTGGCCCAGACAGTGTATCTACATTTTCTCTTTCCTGTGGTTCTTTCTTTTTTTTAAAAAAAGATTTTATTTATTTATTTTTAGACAGAAGGGAAGGGAGGGAGAAAGAGGGAGAGAAACATCAATATGTGGTTGCTTCTCACGCGCCCCCCACTGGGGACCTGGCCTGCAACCCAGGCATGTGTCCTGACTGGGAATCGAGCTGGAGACCTTTTGGTTCTCAGCCCGCACTCAATCCACTGAGCCACACCAGCCAGGTCTTTCTTTTCCTCTCTCCATCCCTCCCTTCCTTTTTGACATTTCTTAGTCCTGGCCATCAACTTGTAATATTCCTTCTCTAAGCCAGGGGCTCAGAGGGACAAATGCATTTGATTAAGGCACAAACCAGAAACTTTGACTTACCATTGTGCCCTAGAGCAAGTTCACCTGCTGTGGCTTCCGCTCTGAGGGAAGGTCTCCACTCCTTCTGGAGCCTGGCCTTAGCTACAGGGGTCTTCTGCTGGTAGGGCCACTCCCGCCCCCTCTGCCCCAATCTTACTCACTGATGTGGAGACTTGGGAGGTTTATTTTATGAAGATGGGCAGAAAGGTCATCTCTGTCTCCTTCTTCCTTTCACCCCTATCCCCAGGCAGTTGAGAAATGTTGATCCAGCCAGGCCCAACACTGCCCTGCTGGGCAGTCAGCTCTAGCTGGAGAGTGGCCCCAAGTGGGCTATGGGTCAGGTCAGGACGGGGACCAACTTGGCAGAGACATCAGGGCGGCCTCAGGGAGGTGTGAGGCTAGCCCGCCTGCTCAGGCAGGGCATTCTGCACACACCGGGTCGGCCCTGGAGCGTGTGGCAGTGCGTGTGGCGGCTGCCAGAAGGAGGGACTGCAGCAGGGTGCGTGGGGCTCCCGTACTGTGTGCTTCTCTGCGCTCTGCTCTGTCTCTTGGCATGTGAGTCTTCGAGGCTATGGGTACATTCAGGGCACGGAGGTATTATCTATAACTGGGAACATAATGTGTGTGTGATGCATACGTGTAGTGGTCCCTCAGCAACGACCTGCCCAGAGCCTGGGCGTCACAGAGCCTCCGTGGTCAGGTGAGCTGCTCTGTGCCATGTGGGGTGTAGTGGCCCAGCTGCCTGTGAGGGCTCTGGGCCTGGGCATGCGCGTGTGGGGTATCTACCTGCACCTGCTCTCCCTGGGGCTGTGGGCTCTCCCGCTTTGCCTCCTCCTGCTTCTTCGAGAGCTGTTTGTGTGGGTGCGGGCCGGGAGCAGAGCTGTGCTCACGGCTGCTCGCTCTGTGGCCCTCGCAGCCCTCATTGGCGGTGTTTACATCTTCCTTCAGGGGGTTGCCTGGCTTGCCCAGCTGGCAGGGAGCTGGGTGACACTGCACCTATGGCTCATCTCTGCCTTATTGGAGACCCTCAGGAGTATCCCACTGATCTTGCTGTGTGAGCAGGCTGCCAGGTGTCTGGGGCATGCAGCTGTGTGGGCCAGCAGAGTCCTGGCTCGGGTGCAGGGTATGGTGACCTTTGTCCAGCTGTGTGCCCAAACGTTCTTCCTGGGCTTGTACCTGTGCATGCACATCTGCTTCTCCGCCATCAGCTCTAGAGTCCGTGTGAGAGTCCGGGTGCCCTTCAGTGTGTCACTGCCCTTCAGGGTCCATGCCCCACTGAACCTGGGCCTCAAAGTGAGGCTGCTGGGCCAGAGGCATGACAGGGCCATGGGGAAGGTGGGTATGCCTCAGGGGGAGGAGCAGAAGCCCCAGAGGTCCAGGAGCCCCAAGTCCATAAGGAGAAGGGAAGCAGCACCGAGCAGGAGTGAGCTCAGTCCAGGTGGGTAAGGGAAGGGGCTGTTCCTTGTCCCTTCGACCTGTACCCTACCTTAGACATTCTCTCCTCCCGCACCATTAAGCCCACGTGGTTGTCTCTCTCCTTACCTTACTGGGCACCAGGCACCTCATTCCTAGGCCACAGGATCCCAAAATGATGACGTTGGCAAACCTTGTTCTTTGCCTGCAGAGAATAGGGGTGCTCCTGACAGCCTTGGGCTCGGAGCCCTTTTCTTCTCCTGCCCTTGCCCCCATTTTGCACACTTTCCTCCCTCTGTCTCTCTGTTCCTTTGGCCCTAGCAGCAGCGAAGCTGCTCCCTGCTTCTTTCCTGGTCTCTGGTCCTTTCCAGCTCTGTTCTTCTTCCAGCTTCTACAGGGTAGTCCCCTCTTCTGGGCCATCATAGATACTCTCTTCTCTTACTCAGAGACACTCTCTGCCCAGGCCCCCCTTCCGGTGCCTGGCCACGGTCTCCTTACTGCACGCTCTCCCCGCAGTGGTCCCCAGTGCAGCGACTCTCATCATCGTTGTGTGTGTGGGCTTCCTGGTGCTCATGGTCATCTTGGGCCTGGTGAGAATCCACTCCCTTCATCGCCGTGTCTCAGGGGCCGGCGGGCCCCCGGGGGCCTCCAGTGACCCCAAGGACCCAGACCTCTTCTGGGATGACTCCGCTCTCACCATTATCGTGAACCCTATGGAGGTGAGTGACCCTGGCAAATGGGGAGGTCTAAAGGGTCAAGATTCAGCTGGAACCTACACAGCGAAGACCCCGAAGGGATGGCCAGGCCCTGGGAAAAAAGCTCTGGGCAGAGCTCATGAGCAGGGAGGAGAAAGGTCTGGACGGGGGAGGAGCTGGGGTGGGGGTGGCAGTAAGAAGACTGAGGGAGCGTGGCCCAGAAGGAGAGGCTCTGGGGTGTGCGAGGCTGCTGAGCGCCTCTCCTCTGCCCTCTCGCCTTCTCCAGTCCTACCAGAGTCGGCAGGCCAGCGCGGCGGGGCCCGCGGGCGGCCAGCAGGAAGAGGAGGACAGCAGTGACTCAGAGGCAGCTGACTCGCCCAGCAGCGACGAGAGACGCATCATTGAGACCCCCCCACACCGCTACTAAGGCCCATGCCCCTCCCCAAACAGAGAAAGAATTCTGCCCTGGTGAGACAGAGACACCCCCAGAAAAGAGAGAAGGACATTCTGAGAGAAGAGAAACCAAGAGGGAGGGAGCTGAGTCATCCTTTAATCTCAAAATCCAGTGGGTCCCCCTGGGGTCCACCCTCCGCAGTCCCCAGCCCACCTCCCTCCCCTGCCTCCGGGCCCCTACTGCGCCCGCGTGGAGGGTGTTGGCTGCCTTTTCTGCCTCCCCAGCAGCCTTCTCCTGGCTCACCCGTGTCTCCGTCTCTCCCCCCACCAGCCAGGCTCTATAATGATGGGGGGTCGGGGGGTGTCAGCAGCAATGGCAGTATTGAAGGAACCCTCTGCCAAGGGTGGTATTGAAGGAACCCTCTGCCCTTCCCTACTCTCCTCTCCGTGAGGCCTTCCTCCCCCAGCCGCCTCCACAGGGCCTTCCTGCTTCCCTTATGATCTCCCGCCTCTCCATGTCACTCTGGGGACGCCTGCTTCTTCACCGGGCCCACTTTCCTTCCTTTGTAGTCCCTTTCCCCTCCTGTCCTTGCCTGTGGTCCTGCAGCCCCTGCCCCTTCCTACATGACCTGGTCATGGCTAGGCTGTGGGGGTGGGAGCGGGAGTAGGGGCCCCGGTGTACTATATATAATGTATATTTTTTCATGTTGTCGTGAGCACAGCCCCGTGTTCCATGTGCAGCTCACAGCCTTGTGTGTGTGTGTGTGCCATCGTCATGTCCTGGGTGGGGGTAGGGCATTGGTGTGGTGAGGGAGGGGACACACCTGAGGGTTTTCAAATAAAACAACCAGAAAAAAGGCTCCATGAGCTGCCTCCTGCCTGGGCGATCCCGGGTGGGCACTGAGTGGGATGCGGGCCTTGGGTCTCTGAACAGGGCTGAGGAGAAGGGGGGCGGGGCCCGCTGTCTTGAGTGCCAGCCCCGGATGCCAGGCCACAGGGAAGTCAGTCAGGGTGGGAGTATCCCATGCAGTCTTTCCCCAGCAGTCCCTGGAAAAAGGGAGGCAATTCAGGGGAGGCCGCAGGGGCCTGGACTCTGTGGGGCCACTGTCACATCCTCCCCATCTCTTGGAGTTCCATCTGGAGCACATAGGCTCCTGGCCCGGGAGTCCAGGAGATAAGGGCAGGCAGCCCTCCTGCTGGTAACAGGAGAGAATGGACTCTGAGACGTGTTCCCTAGGCAGTAAGGAGCAGGAGCCAGATGGGGCTGTTTCAGAAGAGGGACCTGTGGTGGGAGCGTCCTTCCTGTGCTGTCCCTGCCCTAGGAAACACCAGGGGTCCGAGTCCTCCTTCCTTTCTGTAGGACGAGGGGTTTCGAGTATCAGTAATGTTCTCTGGGGGTCCTGTTAACCGAGCTGGGATGGAGGTGGAGCTCACGGGCCCATCCTGGGCCCCGCCAGCGCCCAGTCTTACTTCTGCTGGGTGCCCCGTCCTTACCCATGGCTTCAACTACCGGCTGTGTGTGGATGCCTCCACCTATATTTCTACCACCCAGACCTCTTTTCTGACCCCTACTTGCAACTGCCTACTGGAATGTCTGCCCAGGCACCTTGTGCTTCAAACTTAACCTTGGCCCGAATTCTGCTCTGTTCTTGCTTACCGCTCCCTATTGCCTTTTGCCTAGTTACCTAAGCCAGAAACCTGGGTGTCAGCCTAGATTTCTCCCTCTCCCTTAACCTCATGTTCAAGTGGTGATGAAACCCTGTGATTTTTACCCCTTCAGATCTCTCAGTGTGTCTTTTTCGTTCTCTTTGCCCTACTGCTGCTGCTCTCTTGATTCAGCACCTTTTCAATATAAGCCTGGTCTGTGGCCAGGGCCTCCCGCCTGCCTCCTTCCTGCTCTCCTTGCCTCTGGTGTCTTATTCCACCCCAGCCCGACTCTGGGTGTGAGCGACCTTTCTAAAGTGCAGCTGTGGTTATGCCACTCTCCTCTTAGAGCCTTCCCTATCCCTCTGTCACTGCCAGGGTCAAGTTCTGACACCTTGGGCGGCCCCTTGACCCAGGTGAGTCAGGCCTTGCCTCCCTCCCGGGTCCCTCTCCGCCACCACCCCTGCACACCTGGGCTCGGGGCACACAAACCACTGGTGTTTCCCCAGATTCACCCTGCTCTTTCTTGCCTGTGCCTCTGTGCTTATACTGTTCCCTCTGCCCAGCATGTTCTTTCCCCTTTGTGTGCATATGTTCTACTCAACTATTCTACTTCTCTACGTCTCTATCCTACTTTGTGTGCAATCTTCTACTTATTATTGGAGGCCTAGTTCCAATGTTGCCTCTTCCAGGAAGTCTTCTGTGCTCTGACACCTCTTGTTTATGCTTCCATCACAGCACTTCCTACTACCCTGTGGTACATGTCTGTCCCTACCACCAGATTTACTGCATCCTCAGCAAATTATACAGGGTCTGCCACGTGGAAGGGGCCCTGTAAGTGATGAACAAGGTGATGCGTGTGGCTCTCACACTGAAAGACTTATGGTAGAAGAAGTGAGGGGAGCTGCTCTGGTGGCCCTCTGGCCTGGGAGGTCAGTGCATGGAGGACAGAGGTGGCCAAGCAGATGCCCTGCAGCAGCCTCTCCTGTGGTGGGGCTGCCTGGAGGCCAAGCTGATGTTTCTGTGTCTGTGGTAATACCACACGGGAGGCAGCTCTACCTGTTCAGCCTGAGTCCTTCAGAGGCTCAGGTGAGGGCTCAATAGGTGGAGAGGTATTAGAGAGGGTTTGTGGTCTTGAATTTCAGTATGTTCACCCCATTTTCTTTCTCTTTGCTATCCCTCCTCATCCTCACCCTCCCTGGTCTCAGAGATGACAGCTTCCCATGTAGAGGAGCTGCAGCCAAGTTCATCCCATTATTTCCGTGCGTGTCCTTGGAGCTCCCACACTGTGGCTGAGACTTAGGCATTGGGTCCTTACTCACCTCTATCCACTTAAAGCAGCAGCTCTAGGGAGCACGTGGGGGAGAGGGAGAGCTTGCCGTGAGCTCTGTTTGCCCTTGATGTACATACATCTGCAGCATAGGATGGCAAATGACAGCGTGGTCTTTCTTAGCATCTGCCCAACCTTGACCGGACTTGTAGTCTTTCTGGACCGTGTCTCTGGGATGGGGTTTCTTCTGAAATGTACCATTCTACATTAGTTTCTGGGAGGCGCTCCAGAATCAGAGCCACTGATCACTGATGATATCTTACAGGTGTAACATTTCCTGTCCCTCATGTCTGACACCCCAGATCCCAGTGTATGTTTACTGCCATCTCCCTGTATGACAATTAGACACATAGAGGGGTCATGGGTAGGGTGGGGGTGGTGGGATAAGTAGGAGCCAGGGGGCCTGGAGAAGCTCTTGAACTCTTTGTGCCACCAAACCATTGCCCTTGCTTTCTGGCCCACCCCTCTCCATCCCCCCCTCTCCCTTTCTCAAACACACCCACACCCACACCCACACAATAGGAATCAGGAGTGAGGCAAGATGCCACCTCTGATCATGCAGAGAAAGGACAGCAGGCAGACGTCCAAGTGGGTTTTTATTTTGTTGTTCAATATCTCCTGGAAGGCTGTTCCATAACCTCCTTCACAGAAGCTGGCAAAATCTCAGGGTGGCAGCCCTTGGGCAGCGTTTCCAAGTTACCTATTCCTGTTTAGTTTGAAATAGCCAACACATCTCCTTTGGCCCGACTCCATTCTTTTCTTCTGCACGGGAGGGCTGTCTTCCTCTGAAGCCCTCTCTCCGCAGTGAAAATTAATTAGCCTCCTGAAAGGTGCATGATGAAGAGCTATGCCCTTGGGAAAAGCCATGCTGTAGAGGAGGGTATGGTAACCACGGGTTCGAGAACAAAGTGTGTCCTTCTTCCTGTTACCAGACCAGAGACCTGAAAACTTGCCCTTGTGCCTTCCGGGCGGTGAGCGCGCGCGCGCGCACACACACACACACACACACACACACACACACACACACACACTGGTTTTGTGTAAATGCAGGAGGGCTCTGCCCACTTTGGGAGTATCCATCTACCCTACAACCTTTGGGCAGATGCACCAATCAGCAAGAATTCGGAAACCTCCATTTCCCCACCCACCAGCCCCCACCCTGGGGACTTCGTTGGGCAGATAAAGAATGACACTTCTGCTCCCAGGCTTCTAGGAGCTATGGAAGATCTCATGTGCCCATCAGATTGTAATGTCCTTGTTTGTTCCCCGAAGTGTGTCCCCTAGATCCCCTAGACTTACCACACCCCAGGGCTCCTCTGGACTCTATGTTGATCTGGTGGATCCCTCAGAGCCTGGGATGTCTCAGAGGGGTGTCTGAGGATGAGTTTGTGTCCACTCTGTTCCTCTGTGCACTGTGGGTATGGTTTCCTGAACTCCACCTCCTGGGAACCCTCTCCTTACCCAGCATGCTTTGGCCGAGCCCCTGGCAGGTGGGCGCATCTGACAGACAGAGAGGAGGGGCTGGCATGATTATTTTCACAGCGCTAGTGTCACCGCATCTCCTGCAGCACCATGCTGTCGCTCCCTTAAAATACCCACATCCTACAGGAAAAGGACAGATGAGGGTTTAAATTTAGCAGCAGTGGGTGATGGAGACTCTGGGAAGTGTAGGGGTGGCTTTGTCAGAACAGGACTAGGAGCCCCGAGATGTCTGGGTGAGGATTCTAATCCACAAGGGTAAGGGAAAGTCTGGCCCAAATATCCTGTCTCAAGGACCTGACCCAAATCTCCCAAGTTCTCACCTCAGGTCGGCCGCCCGCACCCATATCCCCATTCGATGCCATCTTTCCCCCTTAAACAGGTGCAGTTAGGATTATACCACGGACTGTCCACGGGATGCAGTATGGGGGCTCTTGGGAGTGGGGGGAAGAGGCTGTTAGTGGACAAAAGCAATATTTGAGAAGACTTCTAATTTTAAGTTAGGCCTGAAGGAAGAGTAGTCTTCCTTCATGCTGTGGCGCTAGAGAGAGTGTCAAGTCCAAAAGGCATGGCACAGCGAAGAGAGGGTAATACATCTTCCAGGTGACAACTGGTCAAAGCCCCAGGGTACCAGGTGGATTTAAGCTGCTCCTGTTACCTTATCCCCTGACCGTTTAGCAGCCCCCTCACAGACGCCCGGGCCCACTCCTGACTTGCTATTTTGTTGCTTTGAGGAGATCCTACAGCACAGAGGTCCCCCTTGACAGGTGAGGTGGTGGGGAGCAAGGCTGACGTGGGCTTTGCTGTCAGCTCTGCCTCTATTCAAATCCCAGCAACTTAGTGTTTGTTCTTGGTCTTTAGCCTCTTTAAGTTTTGTTTCATCACCTAAAAAGAGAATTGCTTCCTTAAAAGATTGAGTGACGCTTAAATAAGAACTTTTTCTGAAATAACTCAGAATCAGCATATTGCACATCAGCTATCATCAGCATTAATTACTGGGAGAGAGACAAAACCATCCTTAGCCACAGTAAATGGGGTCTTTAAAAGCATGACGTTCCAGGGACGGCAGGATCCCTAAAGTTCTTTCCATCCAAAGCTCCGGCAGCGTGGGGTGGTTGATGGTTTTGAACACATGCTTTGGAGTAAGACATGCCTGGGTGTTTTTATTCCTTGGCAGCTTACAGAAGCTAATGCCCATAGGAGAATGACTATTTTTGTATGTGCCAAGCTGTTTTAAACAAACACGGGGTTATGTTTTAATAGATAGGGGCTTTAGCAACGGGAGCTGCCAGGGTCTTAGCAAACGAGAGCTCACAGGTTTTTGGGTGCTGACTTCTGTGGGTGACCTTGAGCTAGATGGGCAAAGGAGACCTGGTACTGCAGCTAGCACAAAAATAGAGATTAGTTCACCAGACAGGTGGTCTTTTGGCCACACCTCAAAATGGGTACAATCTTGGCTGTGAAAGCTTTTAAAGTAAGGCACTGGTATATAGAAAAATAATATGAAGAAAGCCACTTTAAAACAGAGCTGGAGGTGCCATCCCATATGACCTGCCTTGCATGCCTTACTCTTTAAAACTTTGGAGTGTTAAAACAGGACCAAATAGCCTTTGGACTGAGGCTAAAGTGACTCATTAACATTGTGACCCAAATAACTGTCAAGATAATAAGGAAGCAGATATTACAACTACTGGACTGAAAATTAAAAACATATTTGGAATGAGTTTAGTCATGATGTTAGTTTATCTGCACCAATAGAAATGCCTTCCTTCTAATAATGTCCTTGTTCCCCTTCCCTTTCTCAAAATTACCCGTTGCCTTTGTCTCCCGATTGGAACACTATTTCGGTTTCTGCCTGAAATGGTACTTCCCAAATAGCTATTCCTTTTTGATCTCAAATAAATGTTTGTTGCCTCTCACTCTGACTTTTTATTTTTAGGATAACAGGTGGACGGAATAAGTTTTTGTACTGCTGTGTTTTCTAGCTAGGTTTTCAGACTGAGCCTCAAACCTTGCAAGGAGCTAAGCTGCATTCCTGAGCGTGTGAGCTTTGTGCAGGCCCGAGGGTGCCACGCCTGGTCAGCCCCTTACTGTCCTTGGGAGCTGATCACGGGACTTGGGCATGAGGGATAGCGAGCCAACATCTCGGATCATCGGGCTTTTCCACAAGCTCCCATCAGTTGCCTATGGGCAACCACCTCAAGATGGATCTGGAATTGTAGGCTTTATAATCCTTTGGTTAGTTATAAAGTCCTTGGCCATGACTTTGAATTTGGGAGACGCAAACTGTAGAAACTTTAGCTACCAAGGATGGTATATTTTTTCTAATGAAGAACTCAAAAGCAGTGGGGAATCCCTTATTATATAGGGAATATACAATTTTTTTTGTTAGGGAAAAAAAAAAAAGTTGAACTTGCTGCAAACCCAGAGGCTCGAGAGGGCAATTGAAAGGCCCATGTCTGAAACATTCTGACTCTAAGAATCGCGCTTGCTGGAAGAGTGAACAGCTGCTTAAAAACAACAGCAGCAGCAGCAGTAGCAATAAAATAGGATTTGGTCTTCTTAGAACAGGAGAGGTGGGAATTGGAAGAAAAAATAAAAGGCTAGTTAAGCTGGAGGAAGAGAGAGATTTCATCAGAAGAAAGGTTTATGGTCTTTGAAGACAGGCTAGACACATAGGCAAGGAAAATGAGGTCTCAGAGGCCAGGCAGGCATGAAAGGGAAAAGATTTACGTGGGTCCGATGATTCTTAGAGGGTTAGAAAAGAGACAGCACTGATGGGGATAGAGAGTCAGGTAAGACAAGGAACCCCCAGAAGCACTGCAGGACCTATTGGTGGGGGGAATTTGCTGAGACTGAGGGGACAGGGTACAGTAGCCGTCCATCCACCAGAGATGGGATGAGGTGGAATGAGAAAGATGCTCTGCACGTGTGAATTAGGAACTGGCCCAGCTGAAAGCCCCACCTTGCAGCCAGTAGCGCTAAGCCCACCAGGAGAATGCTGTGTGTTCACCGTGAGCATTACCTTGGCAGCACATGGCTCCACAGGCCCGAGCTCTCCTGTCCTGTTCTTCAACCTGACCACTAACTGTATTACAGCAGTGATTCTTTTTTTTTTTTTTTTTGACCTAATAACCCCAGTCTTCCCGTGATGGCCAAACTGCTCTCCCGAGGAGGAATAAAATTTAGTATAGAGACAGTGAAGTAGATCATAATAGTTTGATGTTAAGTTTAAGAATCTGTGTGAATTTAAGTTAAATTGAGGTTTGTATTTTCAACTTGAAATATCTCGATGTTAGAGTTATAGTTTTTAGTGGAAAGGTATAAGACTGTTCAAGCTTATAAACATTATTAGAACATTTAAGACAAATAAAACATCTGAACATGGTAAATTAAGTAATTAGATCTATAAGAGTTGCTTATATTATGAGATTTCGCATGTGAGGATTTTAAGTTTACCTCGTCAGGCAATTGAAGTGCATGAGGAAAAAAAAATCAAATATCAAAAAATCAAAAAATAAGCATACAAATATGATCTAAAACAGTTTTGGGAATTTTACTAAGTCTGTAGATGAGACTAATTGTTAAGAAAATTTAAATCTGTTTGAGTTGAACATCAATCAAAGAACAAGTGTGAGTAATTTTTAAAAAAATAGTACATTTGTAAATAGAATTGCAGGATTTGTAAGTTGAATTTAAAGCATAAGCAAAACTAGATTTTATACTTGTAAACTAGTAGATTAAACACTCATTTTAAACCCAGGTAACTGGAAATAGTCTTTTCCACACAAAGGCAAATATTCACAGTGATGGGTGTTTGTGGAGCTTGTACCAGTTGTTGGATCAGAGGGAGTGATGGATTCTAAAGAAATCTGAGAAGGAGGAGACATGGCCCAGGGAAGAATGGAGATATTATAGGGGAACTCTGGTCCAGGACACAACTGAGAGGGGGCCCCTCAAAACTGCAGTAGAGGCCTTGATAGAGCAATTGATGATTGAAAGACTGAAGACTGGAAGACTGAAACAGCTACACAAACCTCATGACTGGAAATCCTTTCAATGGAGTTTAATTTCAAAGTCACTGGCATAGCCTGAACACTGCTGACTGTGGGGTGGACCGTTGTGGAGATCACCAGTTGCTCACCAAACCTTGGTCCGGTTCATCATGGGTCTAAAGCTAAATTACATTTCCCAGCCTCCTCTGCTATTAAGATGGCCACATGGCTGAACATTAGCCAATGGAACGTGAGGGTTACGACACATCAAACCTCTTGATTGGTGAATCCATCCTCTCTAAGGAGTTTAATTTCATAGTCATGGGCATAGCCAGACGCTGAAACCAGTGTGTCCTCTATTACTTTTTCCTATAGTTACTTCTCAGTTTCCACTGTGGGCTCTGGCGGCACAGTTACACAACCTCTCACCTGCAGGTCTGAAATCCACGAAGAATAAGTAAAAATGATTGTTTTCATTTAATAAAAATGATTACTTTTATGAACAGAATTTAAAATTGAACCTGGATTAACAAAATCTAGGATTTTAAATATAGAACTTCAATAAACTAAATATTAAACACCCAAGTAACTAATTTTTTTTTTCTTAGTACCAGAGTCCATCTTGGACTTGTGGCCCAGGTTTATGCGAAGAATTCTATGGCTAAGAGACTAAAGTGCTTCACGGTTTATAAGCAAGTCTTCTCTAAGACTGGATGATAGTAGTGTATAATCGATAGGTATTTGGAGTTATGTCTGAATTAAATTTTGACTTCCTAGCTGTGGGATTTTTGGATGTCTTATCTGTCAAGTAGGGTTAGTAACACGGGTTTCATGGGGGTATTAGGAAGATTACAAGCACTAATGCAAACAAATTGTTCATTGCAATGCCCGGATTTTAGTAAGCACTCAGTAAACATCAGTTACTACCATTATTATCACCCCCGCCCCCCTCAAAGAACTGGCCCATAGTGAGTTATTGCTAATCAGTTACTAATCTCCTAGCAGAGCAGAAGGTTATGTGTGTGGTTTGAGTGTTACTGGAAAGTCCTCTCTACTTGCCTTGATTCTGAAAATCTACCGTATCACATGCTTTCAGTTAAACATTGGTTTCCCCAGGGATCCTCTTTTTAAAAGTATGCACTTCCCAGAGGGCATCAGTTTTTCCTTGGCATGGTTTCGGTTGTTAGGTACTAGGTATTTGCTTTCCAATGGGAGCTTGAGAACAGTGAACATGCAGGGATTTTTTTGTACCAGGAGAAAAAAGGGTATTGAGTTAGGACCTCTGAAAGAAGGTAAAAAGGTAAGAAAAAGGAGAAATTTTGCACAGTCTTCAGGTCTGCCCTGTCATTCGGTTCCCTCGATATATCAGAGCAGTTTCTCTACCTTTCCAGAAATGAGTTTATAGAGCTATGCCCCTCAGGTCTCCTCCCGCCTTCACCCTGGAAATCTGTGGGATAGCCTGATAACAAGCCTGGCCCAGAGCGCCACCTGCTGTCTATCTGTTTCCTCTCCTGCACCCTGGGCTGGACTGGGACTTTTGTCCTTGGCACTAACCCACCACCCCTGCTCATCTACCAGCAGCCCCGAGCACCTCCCGCTCTTCTTCAAGACATCAGGACTTCGCTGGTCTTGGAGTCAGGTGAGATTTCAGAGTTTTCCAGTGACCTTGAAGTTTGACACCAGAGCCAATCCTGTGGCAGATGGTGGGGCCTGAGGCTTAATCCGTGATTAAAAATCATTTCTTGCATCATGTCTGTGCTTTCCCAGTTTGGAGCAGTGGGAATAAGGCCACCATGGTGACCTTGACCAGTGGTGAGGGAGGAAGAAGCGAAGAGGAGTGACTCACTGCACCTTTCCTGTAGGTTACCAGCTTGAGGTCTCAGGATGCGTTGTACCCTATTTTAGTCTCCGGAGTTTGTCATCATCCGGTGCTATTTTCCCCTCTATGAAAAGATTGCGGATGGTTGGGGGCGGGCCTTTCTCTCCTAGGAGACTGTGACAAGTTCCGCTAGGGGCAACTTGGAAGGGGGCAGGCCTAGAAGCTGAGGAAGGCCCTAGATTGGACCCTCGCAACTCCAGCGTTACAAAATGTGCCTTCAGAGGAGAGCCAGAATGAACTGAGCCCAGGATCCCGCGCTCTCGGCTTTCACCAAAACTCAGGAAGCCCTTCCTAGCTCCATTCTTCTTTGAGCTTCCCTTCAAACAAGTCCTGGAGTCTGTGATCCTTGTAAGGGCTCCCAGCGCAGTCCGAGACTTCCCCTTGAAGGTGCTCTTCCCCTTTAAGACTCACGGCTCCTCCCGTCACGCTGCGGCTCAGTCTTAAGGCCCCGCCCCTTAAAACAGCTTCCGCGAGGCAGCGACAGCAGCGCGACGGTCACGGCCCCTTTAAGCGTGAGGCCCGCCCCTGATTCCCCGCCCATCTCCTCTCCTCCTCCAGCCAGCACCAGGTGCCCTGGCGGGTCGTGCGGCGCGGCGCGCGACGGTGAGCGGAGAGCCGAGGGGGCCGGAGGACCCTTTCCCGAGCTTTTTCCCGAGGGGGCCGGAGGACCCTTTGTCCCAGCCTTGTCCTCGCGGGTCCCGGGGGCGGGCTGGAGCTGCGCCAGGGGCGGGGGAGATGGGGTGGACCGGAGCTCCGGAGGTGTGGGCCTGGCCTGACGGAGCTGGGGCAGGGGCTCAGGTGACTTAGGGGAGGAGATGGTCACCCTGCGATGCTTACCGCACAGCGGGGAGTGTGCGGGACTGGCGTTATGGTCTGGTGGCGTTCCCACTCTTCCCTGCCCTGCGGATGCCCGGAGACAGCTTGGTTGCGGAATTGTCCCCCGGTAGTCTCCCGGGGTCCAGGCCCCGCTCGGGGGACGGCTGACTGCCAATCCCGCCGCCTGTCTTGGAGGCCGGTGGCAAGGCCCAGGCTGAAAGCGGTGGCCTTTTGAGGCGGGATGGCAGGAGGGCAGCGGTCCCCTCTCGGACTCTTGGCAGAGGTGGGGGCCACAGCAAAAGGCAGAGGGGTGGGAGTGGCCAGTGGCTAACCTGGGACAGTCGGGTGTCTGTCTCCCGAGGTACGGGATGGGTAGTGTGTTGGGTTCGACTCTGGGACCTCACTTCCTAACCTCTGCCCATCAGAGAGCTGGTGGTCACCATGGCAATGCGGGAGCTGGTGGAGGCCGAATGCGGGGGTGCCAACCCGCTCATGAAGCTGGCGGGTCACTTCACCCAGGACAAGGCCCTTCGGCAGGAGGGGTTAAGGCCTGGTCCCTGGCCACCAGGAGCCCCACCCTCCGAGGCTGTGAGTATTCTTGAGGTGGAAAGCCCAAATGGTGGCTTGGGATGGAGGGTACATAAGTACACTTAACTGCTTTCTCTGTTGCAGCGATTTTCAACCGGTGTGCTGCAAGAATTTTTAAAACGTGCAGTATCTGACTATTGAGTCAAGGGCACTGACCTCTTTTCCCATGGATTGTCAAATAAAAAAATGACAACAGCCAGCACAATAATAGCAGTCTGGTGTGAGTGAATCAAAATTATACCTATTTTTTTGTCAGGTCAGCAAAAAGTACATATTTTTGGGTGTGCTGCAGAAGTTTTGTAGTTAGTTAATGTGTGCCATGAGATGAAAAAGGTTGCAAATCACTGCTCTATTGTGTTGTAAACAGTAGTTACCACATAATGAGTGTTTGCTAAATAATACGCTAAGTGCTTTCCATCTTTACATTGATGAAGGCAGGCATTTTATAGATGAAGAAATGGTGACTCCGAGAGGTTTTGTGACTTGCCCAAGGTCATTTATTTAAATGGCTGAGCTGCAATTTTCACCTGTGTTTCAGTTAGTTGTATGTCTGGTCTTCACCATGGTGTCCATTGTTTTCCTTCTGTCTTAGGTCTCTAAGCCTTTGGGGGTGGCCTCTGATGATGAGGTAAATATACCAGTCTCTTCTATTGTATTTTTCTTTTGCCCACTGTGTTTTTACTTTACATTTGGCTTATCCATAGTTTAGTCTTTGGATTTTCCCAACCAAGTGAAATTTATCTGCTTGTTTCTAAAAATGTATTCTTTGAGTATTTCCAAATTTGTAGTTTTCGTGTTCCTTTTCCTTGTATTTGACATTAGTATCCCTATCCATTGGGCCTGTCTCTTGCCGGGCTCATCTCGCCATCTCTCTTCTGGCAGTTGGTGGCCGAATTCCTCCAGGACCAGAATGCACCACTTGTATCCCGCGCCCCTCAGACCTTCAAGATGGACGACCTCCTGGCAGAGATGCAAGAGATTGAACAGTCAAGCTTCCGCCAGGCACCCCAGAGAGGTGGGTCCAGAGTCTGGTGGGAGAGGAGATCACCATTTTCTGTGCCGATACAGCTGAGCGGATGCTGCTGGGACTGGGAAACTAAGGTGCCGAAGGAGGCAGAAAGAACAGAGTTGTTTTCATGTGCATTCAGGGTTCCTTAGGCACGATAGAATGATGTGGATTTCTTTTGTTTCTTAGTTCTGTCTTTCTCTCTCTTAAGCCCCTGGTGTGGCAGACTTGGCCTTGTCTGAGAACTGGGCCCAAGAGTTTATGGCAGCTGGAGATGCTGTGGATGTAACTCAGGATTATAATGAGACTGACTGGTCCCAGGAATTCATCTCTGAAGTTACAGGTGAGGCTCATCATGGGAAAATCGAAAACGGTTCCTATGGGGCAGTCAGTGCTCCCTGGGATGTCCAGCCTGTGGTGTTTCTCTGCCACACTAGAAGAAGCGTTGTTTTGGGCTGCACCTTAAATACATCACAACATGTAATCACAAAAAAAATCTCGTAACATTTTAAGTAAATTTGTGATTTTGTGTTGGGCTGCATTCACAGCCGTCCTGAGCTGACTGTGGCCCATGTGCCACGGGTGGGACACCCCTGCCACTGTTACTCTAAGCCAGGGGTGTCAAACTCGTTTTTACCAGGGGCCACATCAGCCTGGGCTGGAATAATTTTAGGACTGTATACATGTAACTACTTAACAGTTAAGCGAGAGCTCGGCGCTGCTGCCAGGTAGAAACAAGGTGCTGGGTGGATAAAACAAGGTGGAGGCCCGGATTTGGCCTGCAGGCCTTGTGTTTGCCGCCTGTGCTCTAATTCATCTTAGGATATAGCATGATTTCAACTGCTTATGACTTTTCTGGATTCTTAGCTCATTTCTGTGGGGCACTGAACCTGATTTCCCGTAGGTGATAATAGTAGGGAATTGAAACTTACATTAAACAGAGGACTGGCTTTGAACTGGGTAAGAGATGAGAGAAAGAGAAAGAGAGAGAGACAGAAAGACACAGAAAGAAAAAGAAAACATGAATTACGTTTAATTCTTTGTTACCTGGAACTTTAGTACCGTAGTTTTGTGGAGAGATGGGATGGATTGCTGTTGGCCCAGGAAGATATTTAACAGAGGCTGTGGGATTCTGGCATTAAGTCATCTTGAACAGGATTGGGCCTTGGAAAGTGGGATTGTTGAGTTCACGGCCCTGAAGTATAAGATCTTGGAGGGCAAAGACATACCCTGATGAGGATAATAAAAACTAATAGTAATAGCTAATTTTTACCATGTTTAAGGCTTTATGTTAAGTGCTTTAAATGCATTATCTGTTTAATCCCTTGAGGATCCTTGAGGTAGTGGCTGTTTTTATTCCTAGTTTGTAGATAAGAAAACTTTGCTTAAGGTGACACAGCTTTGTGAATGGTGGGTTGGGATTTGACTCTGGGTTTGATGGTTCCAGTCTCCGGGTTTAACCATTATGTGGTGCTGCTGGCCTGCAGCTTCAGCTCTTCAGGGGCAAATTCGCCCTCTTTGAGAGCGTCCATGCTCGCTGCATCCTTTGGGATTGATGTTTCTCCCACTCCTAACCTGTCTGATGAGGGGCATGGAAGAAGGGCATTCTGTTCAATTCTTTTCTTCCTGATTGCTGTCAGAGAGCAGCATCCTTAGCCTTTTTCCAATTTGAGAAATCAAGAATAACAGGAGACTGGCCCTGGCTGGTGTAGCTCAGTGGATTGCGTGCGGGCTGGGAACCAAAGGGTCCCGGTTCAGTTCCCAGTCAGGGCACATGCCTGGGTTGCGGGCCAGGTCTCCAGTGAGGACCATGTGGGAGGCACCCATACATTGCTCTTTCTCTCCCTCTCTTTCTCCCTCCCTTCCCCTCTCTCTAAAAATAAGTAAATAAAATCTTAAAAAAAAAAAAACCTAAAAAAAAGAATAACAGGAGACCGAAATGGAGAAAGTTACAAAGATTACAGACTCTCAGGGTGCTCACATCATCATAGTTCCTGGATTTTCCTGAAATGATTAATGAGACCTAACTGGTTCCACCCATCTATCAACTTTATTCTCCTAAAGATAGTGCTTCCTCCACACAAGAGAAAACCCCCCAAATCTAACAGCTAACGCTCACTTTAATGAAGGTTTCTTTAATAATGACTCCCTTTCCCACCCTTAAGTTAAACGTAAAGAGTAGGTGCTCCTTAGTTTCATTAATAGTGCTAATCACGCTATATTGTTAAACCAATTTGATCGTTATGGTAACAGTTACAAGGTAGATATTCCTCCCCCATTTTATGAATAAGGCATCTGAGATGTGGAAATGTTAAGTACTTTGTCTAAAATCATTCAGCAACAGAGGTGATATTCGAACTCATGCCTGTTTGACTCTGGGCTCTACACGTAGAGCCATTGCACTATCTGTGAGAATCCGAGCTGTAGCAGACCCTCCACCAGGCTGAAACTCAGTGTTTGATACAAACCTTGGACTGGAGTGCTATCTCTTATTACAGAGACTTCTGTTGTAAGGTGCGGCGTTAGTTATTTTTCTTACCTCATACAAACAAACAAGCAAACAAACAAAAATCATTGTTACTTATAAGTATTGAGACTGATGAGATTTTTGTTACAATTACCTGGATTGTTTGCAGCCATTTAAATTGTCCTTAACCTGTAAATGAAGAACAACTTCAGAAAAACATGTTGGACCCGTCTTATCTGTTAAATTCTCTTTGGGAGATAACTCTCTTCTTTTTTATATGTTCTTTTGTCACTGTGCCTGCTTCACAGCGGCAGGGATGTGGGAAGTTGGAGAGAAAAGTTGAGCTATTTGGAGTTTGCCTTCATAAAATTGTCCTGTTGCCGTAGTAGTTGCTTTGTATGTAGAGGATCTTCAGTATTTAGTGAATGAATGAAGTGAGATCTGGGAGAAAGAGCTAAAGGAAATTGATTTTCTAGTAGTTAAATTTTATTTTTCTGGGCCCGGCTGGTGTAGCTCAGTGGATTGAGCGCGGGCTGGGAACCAGAGAGTCCCGGTTCGATTCCCAGTCGGGGCACATGCCTGGGTTGCGGGCCAGGTCCCCAGTGGGGACCATGTGAGAGGCAACCATACATTGCTCTTTCTCTCTCCCTTCTCCTCTCTCTGAAAATAAATAAATAAATCTTTAAAAAAAAAAAATTATTTTTCTTATAGCGTTTGTAGGTGACATGTTTATATTGATGATATAGATTACCTATTACTTTATGGATAAGTAGACAGATGAAAGAAGGATATATTCTTTAAATCCTTATTTTCTAATTTTCATTGTTACAATTCTGGAATTAATTTTAAAAGGAACCTTGAAGTTCATTTTTTTTGTTTTAATGTTTTATTTGGAAGTAATTATAGTTTTACTGGAAGTTGCAAAAAAAATGTACGGAAAGGTTCTGTGTATCTTTTACTCTGTTTTCCCTAGTGAGAGCATTTGCCTGTTAGTTATGCACAGCATCAAAAGCAGGAAATTGCCTTTGGTGCAATCCATAAAGCTGATTAGATTTCATCAGTTTTATATGTCCTTATTTGTGTGTTTATAGTTTGCACAGTTTATCATGTGTAGGTTTCTGTAACCACCACCACAATCAAGATAGAGAATTATCCTTTCACTACATGGAGTCTGCCATATTTCTGGATGGAATCTGTCACCCCCTAGCCCTAATTTTCTGGGCCACATAATTTTCCGTCTTATGATTGCTCTGCTCTGGGAACGAAACCCATCTTGAGGGACTTCTGAATTTAGATGGCCTCAGCTACATGGCATGCAAGGTTCGGTGACAGTCGTGAGAGGCCAACCTGCACCCTCACAGGAGGAGCGGCGGGCGGGCAGCGGTAACAGAGGTGATTGCCGCAGATCGCCCCCGATGGCAGAGGAAGGGGCGATGGAGTCAAAGGAGTAACAGTTTCATTGGGATGTTTTCTGCTCTTGGTGTGGGTTTGCCATGAGCGGACAGCTGTGATAGCAATAGCTGATCTCTGTTACTTTGTGTTTCATTGCGCATCATCTCATTTGGTCTTCATGACAGTTTCTGTGAAGCGGCTATTAGTATCTCTGTTTCATAGATAAGGGAATGGAAACATGGAGGGTTAAGTAATTTGTCGGAAGGTGCGTGGCGAGTAAGTTGTGGAGCTGGGACTTGAGTGCAGGTCGGCCGACTCTCGAACCCGCATTCTTTGCCGCTGTGCTCTTTAACATGGAAACTGATGGGTAACTGTTAGGAAGTTCTGAGGTTCTGCCTCGCGGTGGATGTACCTAGATGGAATGAGCACACCATGAGGAGCTCTATGAGGTGAACATTCTGAATTAGGTGTTTGGTGTGTAGGTTGTTGGTTTTTACTCTGCTAACCTGTGTGACCCACGACAGTCCCTTCGCCTCAGTAGGCCATAGTTGCTTCCGTCTCAGAGGTATCCAAGTGGATCTGATTTTCTGTAAGAGTTTCTCAAAAAAAATACTCTAATGGCCAAGTGGTATTCTTTTGGTAATTTTATTTTGACTCCTTTGTTCCCAATGCCAGAAAATTCTAAGTCTTGTGGCTGATATGGTCAAATATCAAATTACAGATATTTGAGGATGCCTTTTTCTCACCTGGGGCATTTTCTTTTAATCTATCTCACGTCTGTTTTAAAGTCCAGGTGCTTTGCATTTTTTTCTGTTGCTTCTTGTCTTTGAGAGGGGCACTTGTGGCCAGAGTATGCTTTTGCAAAAGGCTCTAGTTGAGAGTAAGGAGTTACTGGAGAACAGGAGGAGGGACTGGTTATTTTTCAGCCGAATGGGGAACTGGGAGGTATTATAAAGTCTGAGTCTTTAAGCATCTCCTTATTAGGTCTCTGCTCTTGCGCCAACAGTCTGACTGGGGCCGAGGAGAAATGAACATTGCCTGTAAGAGCTAGTGAGGGAAGTCAGGATATAAATGTTGAGAGCCTGTGAAATGAAGAGACAGAGTCCATGATCAAAAAAACTGTCAACTGTATCTTTTATTATATTAGTACTGTATTACTTGTTTATGATTAGGTATATTCTGAGAGTCTTTAGCTTTTGTTTTTTTAGATTTTGACATTTCTCGGGTATTCAGATTACTTTGTTAAAATTATTCAGGCAAAATCTCAGTGAAGTGGAATATAAAAATCTGCTAGACAGTAATATTAAGGGGACACATCTCCTCAGTATTACAAGCAGTGACAGCTCTTCAGATCGAAGACGGAGACGGGATGCCCGTCTTAGTATCTCGTTTGTGAAGATGTGGATGCAGAGCAGAAGGAAAGAACACGACAGGCTCACGCTTCCTCTGTGTTTACTCATTCTTTAGGCCCCTTTGAGTGCTTTTTCTTTGCCTTTTTTCCCCACCCTGGCCCCGGAGTAGTAAAGGGCAAAGTCCTGGAGATTGAGAAACAGAGTTTGCTGCCCTCGTTCGACCTGTTGCCTCGTATGTTTATTCACATATGGCAGCAGTGCCCTTTGTCACTAGAGCTACGACAGTTTCTAGAATCAGACTTAAAAAGATAGCCCTCAAAATTAATCAAAAGCGACTGAAGTCAGAATAGTGTTTATCCCTGGGGGATGGGAGCATGAGGGAACCTTTGAGGGAACTGTAAATACTCTCTATCTTGATCTGGGTGGTGGCGATGTGAGTGTATTCACATGTAGAAATTAATGAAGCAGTCTACTTAAGTTTGGTATACTTTTTGTACTTTAATGTTTGTATTTTACATCTCAGTTGAGAAAATGAAAAAGCAAAACAAAAAACCCCAAACATCCAGTGGGAAGAGTGGCCATGTATCTCTAACTGTAGCTCAGCTTTCTGCTTCTCAGATTCTCTTGTGAGGTATAGTAAGATGAAATACGAGGCACCTTTCGTTGGGAGGGTGTGACTTCTGCAGGTGGAGAACAGACCAGAGACTTGGTTAAGGAACAGAGCTCTTCTGTTTGCCCTTAGATCCTTGCTGCTTCCCAGCAGTGCCTTCCAGGAAGGGGGAGGCCCTGGTGTCTGCTATTTCTTAATGAGGTTTCTGGCACATCAAGCAAAAGGGTTTGGTCTGTACTCCTTTACTGAGCCTTTTTATTTGGTCGCTTCTTTCAAACTCAGTAAATTTTCATCCCAGGCCCCTTGGGGGAATGGGTTGGATATTGAAAATTTAATAATATTTTCTTTTGACCAGGGATCTCTGAGGAATTAAATGGGGCTTTGTCTGCTTTGGCTTGGTCAAATTAGTACTCTTTTTCCCTGCCGGCTCACTGAATCCTATGTGATTTCCCCAACTCTCTGCTCCCCGCAGACCCTTTGTCTGTGTCCCCTGCCCGCTGGGCTGAGGAATACCTGGAACAGTCAGAGGAGAAGTTGTGGCTGGGAGAGCAAGAGGGAACAGCTGCTGCTGATCGCTGGTGAGTGCAGCTCCTTCTTTCCGGATGGATCCCTGTGGAAGGAGGATTGGACAGTTTTCCCGGCCTCCTCCAGGCTCCTCCATCCACGTTCCCAAACCAACTTGCAGCCCCCTCACTTTGTATCCCAAGGTTTCCTCTTGGATCCCTAAGAATCCTAACTGTCCTAACCAAACATTTGTAACTTTGCCTTGTGCACCCTGTTGCCTTTTTAATTTGGAGTCTGCCTGTTCCTTCTCTCTGCAAAGATGTGTTTGGGAAAGGGAGAGGTAAAGGGATGTAGCTAGTGCACTCCTGCCCCCGTCCATCTTTAATGTAAATCTGGAATTTGTAGTCCTCAACTAGAGAGTGGAGTACAGTCACCCTCTTTCCTCCCATGGGAACTGTGATTGCCATGGGCTGGTGGTGGGGAAGGTCATGACTAACTAATGTGTAAACTTAGTTCGCCCTTACCTGTTCAGGTATGATGATTATCATCCAGAGGAGGATCTGCAACACACCGCCAGTGACTTTGTGGCCAAAGTGGATGACCCCAAACTGGCTAACTCTGAGGTGAGCCGCACCTCTCTGCTGCTTTGCCTGGCAGAACTGGTCTTGGAAGTCAAGGGGCTTGCTTCTCGTACCCCAGCTCAGTCTGAAGAAGAGTTGAGATCCTAGGTCCATTCCTTCTGGTCTGGAGAATGGAGACTTCGGATCCTGTCTTTTCCTTCCAACATTCTTTCTCTCATCTCCTTGCTACTAACCCTTTCTCTGTTCTGTGCCATCTCAAATAGTTAGAGCCAGAAATCCCTTTCTTTTTTGCTCTCTATGTTTTTTAGGGTCTTTAGCATATCTTGTCTGTAGCCAGAGGGTCAGGGGGGAGGGGTAAGTGCAGGTTCCTCTCGGGCTTGGTTGAGAGTGCACACCTGGAAGTTCTTTCCCGAGTGGCCTATGTGTGTCTCTGTGCCCCAGTTCCTGAAATTCGTGCGGCAGATTGGCGAGGGGCAGGTGTCCCTGGAGTCCGGTGCAGGGTCGGGCCGAGCTCAGGCAGAACAGTGGGCAGCAGAGTTTATACAGCAGCAGGTAGGACATTGTCACCTCCCAGTCCCACTTCTGAGCCAGCTGGTGCCCTGGCCTTAATGTTCAGTGTTCAGCAGTCCCAGATGGGGAAGGGATTTTATTGCCAGCTTGTCTTGGTAGCATCCAGGTTGGAGTGGGTGGGAAAGAGATTGTGAGAATATTTTTCTTAGAAGTGTCCAGGTTGGTGGTGTTCACTGGGTATTTAGTCGGTGGTTAGTGGGTAGAAAGGTGGTGGTGGTGGTGTGACCATCCTTCTTTGTCACAGGGTACATCAGATGCCTGGGTGGACCAGTTCACAAGACCAGGAAACACATCTGCCCTTGATATGGAGTTTGAACGAGCCAAGTCAGCTATAGAGGTGAGAGCAGGTAGTGCAGGGGCTGACACCCCAAGAGAAAAGACTCCGTTGGAGACAGTGGGTGTGTCAGCGTCAAAGACGTTGACAAACATAGTGTTCCTCGATCGCTTGTGTCCTAATTGCTTGGGGTGGGGTGGGCGCCTCAAAAATGCCCACCTGGGGGTAGGACCTAGGGATCTGCATTTTACAAAAGCTCTTTAGATGCACTTGAACACTTTGAAATTTAAGAACCACTGCCATAGGGAATCATTCCAGTGGAGCTGACGGTGGGGTAGGGTGGTCATGATGTGTCCCCTTTTTCTATCTGCCTTCCCTTCCTTACAGTCTGATGTCGATTTCTGGGACAAGTTGCAGGCAGAGTTGGAGGAGATGGCGAAGCGGGATGCTGAGGCTCACCCCTGGCTTTCTGACTATGACGACCTCACGACTGCGTCCTACGATAAAGTAAGAACCGGTTCTTCAGACAGCAGGGTTTCCTCAGTCCCGGATGGGGGACTCGCTTCTCAGTAATTCTTCTGCCAAGCCCCTTTCCACAAAAAGAAGCCCGAAACATTGCCTTGCCCCTGCTGTCCTGTAGTGATTGAGGGTGTGCTTTGTTGTGAGGGTGTAAAGGTTAATAACAGTAGACCGCCGTTGTTGAATGACGATGATACCTGTGACACAGGTTTGTACATGATGCAGTAAGAGCCCAAACACGGGCGCTCCGCTTTGGAGGTTGAGAACATTTTGAGAAGATTGATAACTCCTTTGGTGCGGAGTGGTAGTTGGTAGGCTTTCGCTCTGCCTCCACACCTTAATATCTATGTAGTTTTTTAACTCACAAGTTTATTTTAAATATTAACCTCTTCCTTGAGATTAGAACCATGTGCCCCAATTTAGGGTGTTTTCAAAGAATTATATTAAATACATTTAGGAAAATTTCCCAGCAGTCAGTGCAGTGGTGAAAGATGATTGAATTTTGTGTATAGCATATACTGTTGACTTAGATGTGTATGTTATTTCAGGGGCTATCACTGAGAAAAAATACTTCTTGCGGGTCGTAGGGCATTTGGGGATGTGGTTCATAATTGAGCTGCTGAATGATTTGGAAGAGTGAGAATTGCTTGGTTTTGTAAAAGGCAAAACAGGAAGTTGGGAGGTGAGTCGCGATGTCTTTTCTCAGTTCAGATCTGTTAGGGAAGGGATCCCGGAGCCAGAACCAGGGATTGAGATACGAGGAAAGATGCTGGAGGTGGGTCTTGACATAAAGGAGCTCTGCCAAGAGATAGAGACCAAGTTCAGGATGACTTTAAAAAGGCAAGGGGAACTTTAAAAAGGCAAGAAAAAACTTAATACTAGAAGAAATATGATTTTGTTTATTATCCCAGTCTGATTTCCTCAGAGCTCTCTAGTAATGTAATAGAAAAGAGAGGCGACTCTTTGGGACCCTGCCCTGTGTTTTAACCACAGTAAAAGTTTCTTCTATAGCATTCTGATGAGGAAGAATGTTAGGAAATACCTGGAGATACTACTTTTATTAATTTGTATTAACAATTTGATAAGTTGCATAGGCCCCATTGACTTATAAATGAGCAGTTATAAAATTTTAGATAAAAACTTCCATGCTTTTGATAAATGTAGAGATAGCACTAGTTTCAGGTGAGCAGCATTTCCTGTTAGCATTTTTTACTCACATATTAATGATATGCTAGGCAGAATAAATTTTTAAATTAAAAACTGAAAAACATAATTATGTTGTTAGATTCTTGAACCCCATTTAGTATCATTGGTACCTTGGGATATTGCAAAATTAGGGTTAGAAATACTTGCATTAATATTCCACACAAATATGCTTTACTTTATTACTCACTAACAATGAACAGTTCATGTTTTATTGGGCTGTGTGCTAGTACTTCTCTTTCCCAAATGTGGATCTGACTCTGATTGCCAGATAAATTCATGGGTCTCTGAGTGTAGTATTTTTTTTTTATTAATGGTCCTTTAATTTTTCAAGGCAACTTAACACCAATAGCTCAAGCTCAAGTAGATACTGTACACTGTTAGCATAAAGGAGAGGTTTCTGTGATGGGATACACTCTTAGTAGTCATCCTGTTTTTGCAGTGTGATCCCATGAGATTTTTTAACAGACCACACAATGATCAGACCTAAAGATTGACTTGGATTAGACTCTTTCGAGTGTATTAGTGTTGAAGATACCGCCAGAGTACTCTTTTTTCAATTTATGCGAATACTCTAATTTTGAAAAATTTCTCTGTGATTAGCATTTGATAAAATCTCAAGTAGGATAGAGAGCGTGAACAAGAGAATACTTAGAGAGCCTGTGGTTACAACATGATGGCATTGCTTTTTGCACCGTCTGCTGAGGATAATACCTGTTCACAAATAGTGTTTTAAGCTTTTTTTTTTTGAGAGAGGAGAAGGGAGGGAGAAAGCAAGGGAGAAACAGCAGTGTATGGTTGTCTCTCACATGGCCCTCACTGGGGACCTGGCCCGCAACCCAGGCATGTGCCCTGACAGGGAATCGAACCGGGACCCTCTGGTTCCCAGCCCGCGCTCAATCCACTGAGCTACACCAGCCAGGACTGTTTTAAGCTTTTTGATAAAGCTTTGGTGAATATGCTCATTTGATGCTTTCAGTAGCTCTGAGAGGCAGGAATAACCTTTATTAGGAAACTGTGTTATAGTGACAGTGGTCACTGCTTCCTTCAGGGTGGCTTGATACATGGACTGATGATGGACAGTAGTTGAGGATGAATACAGAAGGGTTTATTTTGTTGAACTTTTATATTCTAAGGTGAGCGCCAGCACACTCTGGCCCGTGAGTAAATCTGGCCTGCCGCCTGTTTTGTATGGCCTGTGAGCTGATCATGGTTTTGCTATTTTTAATGTTAAATGTTTAGTGGTTGAAAAAAATGAAAAATAATATGTTGCGACATGAAAATTATATAAGCCATGCTTATGTATTGAAATAATATCTGTGGCTGCTTTCTTGCTCCAGTGATGGAGTTGAGTAGCTGTGACCGGATATTACCGGGGCCTTTACAGGAAAGGCTTGCTGGTGCCTGAGGTCGGGCCATTTTCTACCTTCTGAGAGTTTTTGTATTGCTCAGAGACGTCCCAGGAGCACTACCTATTTTTGACATGAATACACTTTTTATACATTTACCCCAAGTCCCTGTTGTATATGTCTTGTTTCCTAAGCCTCCACTGTAATTTAATTTTTATTTGTCACAAATAATTTGCATCTGATGACTTTTAATGGCTTAAAACTTTCTAGTAAGATTTAAATGTTTCTGGTTCTTCAGCAGTTTCACAATAATAATGTTTATTATGCACATTTCATTCTAACTTGTCGTTAACTGCATTTAGAAGGGCCCTACCTGCTATTTTACATCTTGTTGCCATTCTGGCATATCGTTTTGTGATGGAACCATTTACTTTCTGAAAAGGAACGTTTAATTTGCTTGACCCGAGTCATATGGTTTATTAGTGACTACGATTTTACCTTACCACCTCTCTACCTAACTTGAAATGCCAGTGGACAGAACTTTGCACAGAGTTTGTAACTCCCCTCTCAAGTGAGAAATCCTCAGCTAGAAGGGAACAGTGTCTTTCTGAAGCATTTTCTGCTCTCAGGATTTTGGAGTCTAGCTTTCATTTACTATTCAGATACAGATTAATATCGATAACTTTTAAGAATGAAATTGGGGGATAAATGACAGTTTTCAAAGTGCTTCAACACTTGCTGTTCCATTATTGCCCACCATGGCTGCAGGAGCTGGGTGAGAGCCGCATTCGAATGCCAGCATCTCTGGCTCCAAGTTGCCTTTCCTTTAAATGTTACCACGCTGTTGCAGGGTAATGAGACATGCCTTTGAGTAGCTAAGGAGAGCTTACCTTATTACTGTAAGCAAATCCTAGGAAGACATGTGTTCTGTTTCAGTGGTGAGAAGTCAAGGATGCAGAAATCCAGGTCTGTCTGTAAAGTGTGCCTAAAATAAGCTTGTTCCCAGCATGGATCAGGGTTTGTAGACTAGCCTAGCTTTGCAGTTACTGTGAACAGGGATAGCAGTGTGAGCACAAAACTGAATGATTTACTGTAGTCATAGATGATCTTATCAATATGGAAAATTTGCCCGCATTTATTCAGGTATCTCTTCGGAAGCCTTCACCTTCTTCTCCAAGTCTGTCTTGGTTGTCGTCTCCTATTCCTGCTACTTTGTGATGGCTCCTCAAATGGGTTCTTACTCGGCTTTTCTTCCTTGTAGGGGTACCAGTTTGAGGAGGAGAACCCCCTGCGTGACCACCCCCAGCCTTTTGAGGAAGGGTTGCGACGACTTCAGGAGGGAGACCTGCCGAACGCTGTGCTGCTTTTTGAGGCAGCTGTGCAGCAGGATCCTAAGCACATGGAAGTGAGTGGCTCCTCCTTCTGACTTCAGGTTGGGGGCTGCCTCCTCCAGTTTTAAGGGAGGCCCAAAGAGCAGTACAGATGAATTTGGGCCTGGGTGGTGGCCTGGGGTGGGGGGTGAGAGTGAGGTGGTGAGTAGACGGGGGAGCCAGGGGAAGGGAGGGTGGAAAGGCGATTACAGGGGTGATGGAATCTGTCACCTTCTTTCCAGGCTTGGCAGTATCTGGGCACCACCCAAGCAGAGAATGAGCAAGAGCTATTAGCCATCAGTGCACTGCGGAAGTGAGTACACCGCAAGGTGGGGTGGGGTGGCTGCAGGGCTCCAGAGAGCCTTTCTGGCCATAAAAACCCAGATTCAGATCCTGGTCTTCTTTCTGGTCACTAACAAGAGTGTTTTTCATGATTGAAACCCTGAGGTTTTGAGTGAAGTGGAGACAACTGGTTCCATTCCTTCAACAGCTTTTGGTTTTATTTGTGGCACTGTGGCTGGTTCTTTGGCTGCTAAAATGTTCCTTTTCTCAGATCTGTAACTTTACTAATAACTTAGATGTAGAGGATCCCTCTTCATCTTAATCTGAGGGAGTTGATGGGTGACGCCATCGTGACTACATCCCGAAGCTTGGCTGGGATCCAGGGTGCTGATGGGTGGCAGTGTCACTGTGGTGCCAGCTCTCCCATCTCTGTGCAAACAGGTGTCTGGAGCTAAAGCCAGATAATCGGACAGCACTGATGGCACTGGCTGTCAGCTTCACCAACGAGTCCCTGCAGCGACAGGCCTGTGAAACCCTGCGAGACTGGCTGCGCTACACACCAGCCTATGCCCACCTGGTGGTGCCCGGAGAAGAAGGGGCCAGTGGCGTGGGGCTGGGTCCCAGCAAGCGCATCCTGGGGTCTCTGTTGTCTGAGTGAGTGGGGAGTTCTGGGATGAGAATGGTAACCTGGTGAGGAGGAGAACCTTGATTTTGGCAGTTTGGGTAGATTCAGACTCAAGGCTCTAGGAGTGGGATGGGCGACCCAGATTCTACTTGAAGGAGGTCTGCTGGGAAGAGACAGAAAAACAGGTTTCTAAATTAGAATTTGGGAGTAGAGTAGGAGGGATGGCTGATAGATTGATGAATCTCTGGGATATGATCGATTAATTAAGGAATTATTTTGGAGGGGTAGGAATATAGACATATCCGTCCACCTACTTTTTTGCATTTTTTCCTGCCTTTTCCAGCTCCCTGTTTCTTGAAGTGAAAGAGCTCTTCCTGGCAGCTGTGCGCCTGGACCCTACGTCCATTGACCCTGATGTGCAGTGTGGGTTGGGGGTCCTTTTCAACCTGAGTGGGGAGTACGACAAGGCGGTGGACTGTTTCACAGCTGCCCTCAGCGTTCGTCCCAATGTGAGCCTCAGGGAGGAGAGAAAAGAGATCACTCTGTACCCTATGGAAGAATCATTTGTTGGGGCCTTTGGCATCAGGGGACATTTCATTCCAGTGTTTCATGTACTGATTGCCGTGGGAGGACTGGGCAAAGAGGTGGGGGAGTATAGGCTCCCCTGAACTTAAGGGGGTCCGTACGGTGAGAGTGGTTGCATTGAGCCACACAGTGAGCTGCTGAGAAAGGAATGGGGTTGTAACACATATTAGCTAAACAGATTGGCGAGCTGGAGAGGAATGGGCAGAATTTGACCTGAGCCTGGTTCATGTTCCTAACCCTTCCCCATCCCTGTCTCAGGACTATCTGCTATGGAATAAACTAGGGGCCACCCTGGCCAATGGAAACCAGAGTGAAGAAGCTGTAGCTGCGTACCGTCGGGCCCTCGAGCTACAGCCTGGCTATATCCGGTCCCGCTATAACCTGGGCATCAGCTGCATCAACCTTGGGGCTCACCGGTGAGAGTATCTACTGAGGAGTGAATGAATGAATGAACTCTTTCTCCCTGCCTTTGGCCGTAGCTCCTCATTCTCTGCTTCTGTTATTTGACTAACTGGCTCCAGCTTTTTTTCCCCATATCAGCTGACCGACTTCCTTCTTTGGTGTTCTACTCACCCGCTGTCTTTCCTATTCCTACAGGGAGGCTGTGGAACACTTTTTGGAGGCCTTGAACATGCAGAGGAAAAGCCGAGGCCCTCGGGGCGAAGGGGGTGCCATGTCAGAGAACATCTGGAGCACCCTGCGTTTGGCATTGTCTATGTTAGGCCAGAGTGATGCCTATGGGGCAGCTGATGCCCGGGATCTGTCCACCCTCTTAACTATGTTTGGCCTGTCCCAGTGACAGTGGGATGGGCTGCCCTGTGAGTGTCTGCCTGGAGGGGTCCCCGCTCTGGACGTGACTCCCTCTCCCCAAATGGGCCTGCCAAGGGGGTGGGCTGATGATCATAAGCGGTATGGCCTCTCAGGAGTGGCCTCACTGTAGGGGTGGGTAGTCTTTCCTCTAGTTCCTACATGATTGTAGGAGAATGAGCCGTGTTATCTCGAGGCCCTGGGTAATTCAAGGGCCGCACATCCAGCTACAGCTCTCTCTGTTCATCATGCCCTTTCTTGGTGCTGCTTTTTGGGTAGGACCCAGAGATAATTGGGTAACTGTTGTCATCAGCTGCCATTTCTCGTAGGGTCTGCCACATTTGTAATGCCTGTTATTCCCCCAGTTTAACTGGGAGGTGATAATAGTACAGCTTCCTTGGGCAGTTGTGTGTAGGAGGATCCTCCACCGTGCACCGCTGTGATGACTGTGTCTAGGATGGGCTTTCAGGAGTGGGCCTGTTTGATTTAAAGGTTGATTTGTCTCAGCAGAGCTGAGTTTTGGTAGGGGTGCTCATAGTTCTGTCACTCTTGATACCTCTCCTGGCTGTTGCTCTGGATTCCCTGGGTATGATGCTGCATGCAGTAATGCTGGCATCATTACCTAGGTGTCCTCATGAGCTGCTGGGGTCAGTTGCTACACAGTGTTTGGGTGTTGGCTAGGAGGAAGACTCATTTGTGGAATTAGCCTAGAATGGTCCAGATGGAATCAGATCAAGGGCTCTGTTCTGGGTCCTTTGGTGGGAGGACAGATCAGTGGGATGAGGGATGCGGTGAGTGCAGCAGTCTCTTCCTTTTAGACCAGTGAGTAGGGGTTGAGCTGGTAGCTCTTCTAGAAAGTTGGTTCAGAAATTGCCATCTTGCCAAATTTCTAGCAAAGGGTGTTCCGTGTTACCTTAGGTCTTTGCTGTACTTAAAATGTTTCTAGGGGAGAGTGTCAAAAAATTCCCTTCCCCTATAGTACCTCCGCAAGGTGAAGATTGAGGGAAGATGAGGGAGCAGCTTGGCCATCGTACCCGGGGGATCCGGAGCTTGGATTCTTCTCACCTGTGCCCCATGTGGGGCGCTACACCAACCCCCAGAAACGACTGCTGAGCATCTTGCTGTGTCTTCAGTAGCTAATGATCAGAGATTTTTTTTTTTATTACCATGGTCCCGAGGTTCCATCCTGAAATTTATTTTTCTTTGTATGAATATGTGTAAATGATTTTAAAATAAAACTGTAAGATATTTGTATAAAGAATAAATGGAGCTGACGTGGTTCTGAGATCTGTTGCCAGGCATGAAGTTGGGGTTGGTGGGAGGTGGGTGGCTTGGAGGGTGGCATTCAGCAGTTTCCTCTTCTCCCTTCATCTTTCAAGTTCTCATCGGTACATCGGCTATCCATCTGCCGAGTGATTATTCTGCACCTGACACATGCGGGGGTCTAAGAATGCGGTGGGCAGGACCTCTGAGTTAACGGAGCCTGTGCTGGAGCTGACTGGTGTCTGATCTGCGGCCCGCGGGCCGCATGCAGCCTAGCATGGCTGTGAGTGTGGGCCGACACAAAATTGTAAATTTACTTAAAACATTTTGAAATTTTTTTGTAATTACATGCTGCAGTGTATTTAACATGTGGTTCAAGACACCTCGTCCAGTGTGGCGCAGAGACGCCAAAAGGTCGGACCCCCTGGCTTAGCAGGAGACAGATGTTTAACAGTCATACGCATTTTTTACACTTGTGTTTGTCCGTGAAAAATGCAAGGGTGCTATGTCATTGTCTGGTACTGTTTTATTGTGAGTTACGTCCGAGAAGTTTCGTAGTTTTTCCATGCTTAGAGCTTTTACAGGTTTTCATTTGTGGTTTTTTCAAGACTATATCAAGAGCCATATCAACGTGGGTCACTACTCTGGGGAAAATTTTAAAAATATAAACAGATACTTATATTTTGAGAAAAATGTTCATGGCCACATTAGAATTTTTAAAAAAGATTTTATTTATTTATTTTTAGAGAAGGGAGGGAGAAAGGGAGAGAAACATCAATGTGTGGTTGCCTTTCACATGCCCCCAACTGGGGACCCAGCCTGCAACCCAGGCATGGGCCCTGACTGCGAGGAACAAAACCAGTGACCCTTTGGTTCACAGGCTGGTATTCAATCCACTGAGCCACACCAGCCAGGGCTATAGAAATCTTGTGTGTCTAGATTTCACATATCAATTTACTTTGGTCCAAGTGAAGTTGGATTAAAATTTAATTCTCATTTATTTTTTACCATCATAACTTCTATTTTTTGGTTTTAAGATCTTAGGACAAAATTTTTTAAAATGTCTTTCAATTTTTAACAATATATTCAAAAGAAATTTAGACCTGGAATCCTTTGTATTTATTTTATTTTCTCTTCAGTCTTTTCATGATTACAAATCATTAACTTACTGTTCACTTGTATTTTTTTTTTTTTTTTGTACATTTCCTGGTAGCACAGCAGGGACCTTGAGGTCATTAAATCAAAGTAATAAAAAAAATCTTTTAAAGAACTTAAATTATTATTATTATTTTTAAAGATTTTATTTATTTATTTTTACAGAGAGGGGAAGGGAAGTGGAGAGAGGGAGAGAAAGGTCAATCAATGTGTGGTTGCCTCTCATATGCCCCATGCTGGGGACCTGGCCCGCAACCCAGGCACACGCCCAGATTGGGAATTGGGCCCATGACCCTTTGATTCACAGTCGGGCACTCAATCCACTGGGCCACATCAGCCAGGGCTAGAACTTAAATTATTTTTTATTAGAAAGTAAGAATTTTAAATTTTTATTATTAGTTTAAACAGACTTTATCATATATATTTAATAATTGTTGTCAATGTAGTGTTTACTTTTAACCAAGAGATTTATAATTCAAAGCAATTCAGGGTTTCATTTGGAAAATCCTTTTCCAAGTAGAAAATCATTTCTGTAACACTCGGTCCAATGAGCTATTATTAGTTCATGGGGGCTATTAATATATTTGGACAAATTAGAATGGTGACAGTGAAGATTGTACTTTTATTTCCCAATGAGAGATATTTTTCTAAACGTGTACTTAAAGAATTCAGAGTTTGGTTTGATATTTAAATTTTTTTTGGCAGGGAGATGTATTAGTTATCTCTTGTTAAACAAAACAAAACACATAAAAAACCTCACCCCAAAGCTTAGTGGCTTAAAAAAATAATGCTTAATTGTTTTTCCTGATTCTGTGGGTTGGCAAGCTCAGGGGTTCCTCTCTGTACTCACCTGGGATCACTCGTAAGGCTGCCGGCAGTCACCAGATGGCCCAGTGGGGCTGCAGTGTCCCAAGGTGGTCTCAATAGCATGTCTGGCTATTGGCTAGGCCTCCTTGTTTCTCCTTCAGATGGTCCCTAGGCTCCAGTTAAGACCAGATGGCGCTTCTTCACAGCATGGCGGCTTCGGAGTGTCAAAAGGGAAAGAGCAGCAGAAATTACAAGGCCTCATAAGACCAAGTCTCTGGAACTCATCCAAGCACTTTTGTCACTTTTTATTGGTCAAAGCAAATAATTTATTTTACAAACTTGTAAGTCCAACACAGTATAAAGGAGTAAAGAAATAGACTCATCTCTTGATGTGAATAGAAAATACAACACAGATGTGGACGCAGGAAGTATGATTCATTTGATGACCGTTATTAAGTTGATCTACCACAGTATCCTTTAAGATTCCCTCCAGGATTTATATAAAATGCTTAATGGTTTTTCTTTCATCAGCTAAGATAAGAATCTATTGCAGTTGAGACACTTTCTGGCCTTTCAATTAAATATTCTATCGATGGGCAAAACTAATCTAGATCAAAATTTCATCTAGGAAAATGGGTTCTATTTAATCTACCTATTTCTTCAGAAATATACAGCTTCTGCAAACACTGCTTCTGATTCAAAAGGCTGGTGTTCCCTTGGGGTCCTGAAATTGTCTTGGATTCTCTACTCACCATGTTTCAATGTCCTTAGGCTTTCACATAGGAAAACAAATCCTCACTTGTTCAAAAAATAGATGAAAATTATTAAAGTCTGGTCACACTAGCCATTACATTTCAGCCTTGTATTTTGTTTTTGAAGTTTAAGAATATATATTTTTTATTGTTGTTCAGGTCCAGTTGTCTCCATTTCCCCCCTACCTCACCCATCCCTGCCTCCCACCCTTGATCCTACCTGCTTTGGCTTTGTCCATGTGTCCTTTATACATGTTCCTTGACCACCGTTCCCCTGTTTCTCCCCTTATCGCTCTCCCCTCACCCCTCTGGTTACTGTCGTCAGCTTGTTCTTTATTTCCAAGTCTCTGGTTCAGTTTTGCTCGTTTGTTTGTTTTCTTGATTAGACTCCACTTAAAGGTGAGATCATATGGTATTTGTCCCTTACCACCAGGCTTACTTCATTTAGCATAATGCTCTCCAGATCCATCCATGCTGTCGTGAAAGGTAGGAGCTCCTTCTTTCTTTTTGCTGTGTAGTATTCCATTGTGTAAATGTACATTGCAGCCTTGTATTTTAAAGAAAAATGAATAGCACACACCTGCAATTTCAGTATAAAACACTCAGAATTTCAGGATAAAACACACAGCTTGCCCTAGGATTTCTAGCAAACCGCACATTGCAGTGGGTCTTGCTCTGAGGAAGGGCTGCCACCGAGGGCCGTGATCCCTTTTCTCCTCTAAGCTCTACTCTAGTCAGTTTCCCAGCAACCTGGGAACTCATCCTCTGATCCCTGCCGAATGGCTTAGTCTGAAATGTCACAGGAAAAGAAACTCTCTCAGGTTGGGTTAATATCCATCTAACTCGATAAGACTTTAAAATAATTTTGAAAAATTCCAAGAAGATAGCTTAAACAACTCTTCCTCTTAAGTTTGACTACACAGGCTTTATCAGTTCAAAAATTCATGTGCTGACTCCACTAACAACATCTGGAGTGTTGTTGAAGCGAAAACTGCTACTACTACTGTTGTGTATTTGACATTGTCTTACTTTCTAATGATTCTCAAAGCCAAGGTTGTTTGGGCCGTATTAAAGGCAAGCACAAGTGAGTCAGGCTCTATAACTCAGAGGTGAACTTGGAAGTCATCATCCTCTGCCTTTTACTCCTCAGTTTACCCAGTTCAAGGCACAGGTTTCTTTTAGTTTAAGTGAGAACCAATTATTCTAGATCTCTTTGTTTTGATAAGTGATCTAACAGAAGAAGAAACCACTATATGCAGAAACAAATTTAGAAAATCCAAACCATTTGCTACTGCCAACCCTTGGTCAACAGCAGATGGCGCCAAAGAACCTTAATAGCTACAACAGCTCGCTGCGGTCTCCCTTATTTTGTTTCCCACTGCGTTTACCCAAGGTTGCGCAGCAGTGGTGATGAAGAACAGACTCGGGAGTGAGCCTAGCTGACCTCACAACACCACATTTGCTGGCTGAGTGACCTGGGATGAGTTATTTAACTTGGTTTTCCTCTTTGTAGAGGTTAATAAAAGACTATAACGACACAATAAAGATGAGACCTCTCAGGACTCAGGACCTTCAGAAATAAAGGTTTGGATCTCCCTATCAAATACTGAATCTTAGCTGAGGTGCTGGGTGCGGAAGAAGGAACCGTGACTTTGGGGAGTGATAGCACCATCGTGATGAATGAGTTTTTCACTGTC